>JAECMU010028975.1:1947-17951 GCA_016106625.1 Dracogyra subfuscus | reverse complement strand
GTAGATCACAAGGGTGTGTGTATATTCTAAATGTACCTGGTAAGGAACATATGATGATAAGGGTGTGTGTATATTCTAAATGTACCTGGTAAGGAACAGTCGATGATAAGGGTGTGTGTCCGTTCACCCACTGATTGCCCTGATCTCCCGACAATGTCCACACCACCTTCCTGTACGTTGACACAGAGATGATGATGTTCAGCGTGCCGACGTTCCTGCCACTCATGTGGTACCAAAAGCCGAGACAGCGGGTAGTGGACGGCGACATTCTTTGACTGACAAGCCACGCTTTGTCTCCAGGTTTTCTCGGATTGGAGGCTTCGATGAACAGGTATTTACCTAGATGACAAATGAAAAGGATGTCATTTGGAATGTTGCTCATGAAAACAAGGAATAAGACAATGGTATGCAGTAATAAAGAGTACGACATGGATTTCTGATATGCATTACCAAAAGCAGTGTTTCTGCCAGAATTTTTTTTTGGGGTATGGAATTATGGAACTGAATGCAACAACAGTCAACAGGGGGTATGGGGGCCTCCCCCAGAAAGAAAATGGTTTAAGTTTAGTGTTAGGGTTAAGAAAATCATACAGTAATGATAAAGAGTCATTAAATTTGTTAAAAGGTTAACTTAAAAAATAATAGAATCTGCAAAACATTTGGGTATGGTGCCATACCCATTTTACCCTCTGGCAAAAAACTTCCAAAAGGCAAGTTTTGAGATACAGCAATATTGCTACATGAAATGCAACATTTTTAATATTATTTCATATTTATTGCTTTGTCAGACAAAAGCAGAAAGAATAAAACAAATTATGAACTTTGCTTTTTTCACAGTTAACATGCTAAATATTTGGTCCACATTTCCTCCAAGAAAATAAACAAGTGTTCTACTTCTGGATTCAATAGCGCTTTCTATTACTATGTTCCTGGCTGCACTCAATATACTGAATATAATTATTATTTGACCAAATATAATTGTAGTACAAAAAAGTAAATTTAAATATATAAAAATTATGACACAAATTCCCATATTGCTGTTAGAATATCTCACCTGCAGCCGAGTTCAAAGTATGGTCATTACTTGGCCCAGTGCCAAGAGTACTGGTAGAACCTGACTGAATGGTCCAATCAAAGTTGTCACCGGTGTTCTGTACATTTGTCCACGTACAGAGTCCACTTTGGAAGGAACACGAAGCACCTGTACAAGAAATGGTATGTGAAAGAAACAATTCCACCTTATTTTTTAAATCATTACTTAGACAGAAGTTTATCAAATGCTTTTAAATGACTCCGAGATATTAGTATTTTTGCCACAGTTCTTTACACTGTGTTTTCATTTAACTGTTGAATTTTTGTGTTGATGTTAATTATGAATTCATTTATCAATTTATCATCATTTGGCACCCAACAACTGATGTATTTTTCATGCTGGGGTGCCGTTAACCATTCCTTCATTCTTTCATTCTGAAGCACCAAGTCAAAAGTAAGGCTATATCACTATATTTGGCAGCAATTTTAAAAACCTAAATCCTAAGTTTAATATCAAAATTGATATTTTGCTTCTAATTGTATTTAAAATATGTTTTTAGGTAATAGTTCTTAACACTTTTTAAAGTTGCTGCATTAAAAATATAGTATTGTTACAAGATGTATAAAAAAACCCCATAAAAATACATTTAGGTATTTCGCCTTAAAAATATACTGTAAACTGATGGTAAATAAGTTCTGTTGATTGGCTAATAAACATTGTCGAATGGCATTTGATACCCTCAAATTAGTATGTTAATCATTGCTCATGAATACACTGTTACTATTTCAAACAACAAAATGGCAGACAAACCAAGTGGAACACCTCTTCAAATGGATACGCCAAATTTGAACCAATTTGACGATGATACAAACTGGCAGATAGATGAAGTTCTGATAGATAAGTTGATAAAAGATGATGGTAAATAACTTAAATACAAGATTTACTTAGATATAATTTGGAAAATGTGGAATCTTGTTTCAGCCCATACCATACACCCTGGTTAAATTGGCATGGACATCAAGGTAAATTCAGAGAATATGTTCTCTGCAGACTTGCCCAAAACAAAATTGCTGCTGTTTAAGCAAGAGTGAGAAAGGAACAAAAAGTAGATTTGTTTTACAGGATTTGCAACTGATTTGCTTTGCTTCTGAATGTAGTAAACTATCCATGACAGTATAAAGTACAGAAAAATGTTGACAACATAAGAATACCTGTAGAAGAGCAGGAACCAGGTGTAATGGCAACGTCATCAATAGCAATATCTCCCAGAAAGCCTGAACCAACAACTCCCTCAAATACAACCTGAACACAAACAACACAATAGTAAAACACATGTTTATTAACAGCTCCTTGTTGTTTTACCCAGCTAATCTGGACCAAAAATCATCTCCTATCTCTAAGGCCCAAAACACACCAAAGCTAAAGCTGGGTGTGGGTGTGGGTGGATAAAAGACACCATATCAAGTGTATTTTGACATCTGGGTTTGTAACTTACATGTCATTAATATATATATTAATTGCATTCATATCTGTATATATATTTTCTTCTATAAACACCCAAAATAAATATGATAATGCTTAATATAGATCTTTTCTGTTGTTTATTAGAAGAATAACAATTTGTAATGCATGTTCTATGTTGTCTGTTGCCAGATCTGTAGTTTGCGCCAGTACAGAAATGTTGTGTTTTGTTACATTCAATTCAATGCATTCAACTGGTACCAGATTTGCCACACCAAACCAAGACCCAGGTTCAATGTGTTTTGGGAAGAAGTTTTTACAAGGTACCATTCCTAATGTATCCTTAAAACAGCTAATGTCCAAGATGATACATCCTTCCAAATTTGTTTTAAAAGAGATTGACAAATTTTCTAAAACATTACTAAAACAGGGCTAATGGCTTTGTGATTTTCAATAGTCCATCAAACTAAATCACCAGCCCAAATGTTTGACCAAATATACATTTAAAAAAATTAATCAATGTTTAAAAAAATAAATATTAAAAAAATAATAATAATATATCTCTTCTTTTTTTTTAATATTTTATTTTATTTTATGAATTTTTCTATTAAGCTTTATTTTATTTTATTTAGGGGTGAAATAATCAAGAAGTCAGCTGAAAGACAACCATTTTGTAATATCTTGTAAATATACACAAATTTAACTAAAGAGCGAATACTAAACATACCTGAAACAAGAAATGAGTGTATGCAATAGGAAGAACATATTTTCTGTGTATATGTATAATGAACAGACTAACAAATTCTTCTCTTTTTTTTCTTCTCTTTTTTTTTTTCGTTTGAAAAGGGTTAAAAAAAAAAAAATCTTACTCTGTATGACTGAAGGACTTTTGATGCTGGAAGTGTAAACTTGGCAATAGACCACTTGTTGCCTTGGTTACCAGATAATGTCCACAAAACATTTGTTAGCTGAGTGTTCGTCTTGATCTGAAAATCACAAGTTAAATAATATAATATTGTTAGATGACAAACTTACAAATCCCCTCTGCAATGTATATTTACTTCAAAAACTGGCAAATCAGTTCCCATGCTATTAATATGTTTAAAAGTCTAGACCCAAACACTAACAGTTTGAGACTATGATGTCATTAAAGATCTGAGTCTATATTTTAACTTTTACAAGCACAAGCACTGCTGCAGTCTGACTTCCATATAAAAATAAAAAAAAACTATTTCAAAATAATTCTTACATAACTGCAACATCTTAAATATACTGAAATACACACTGAACCCATCACCTGAAAAAGATCTCTATTCTGACCCATATATTTGTCATTATATCACTGAAATGAAACAAAAATTACTGAAACAATATATAGAGGTTGATTAAATAAAATATATTTTATATAATTCAGGCACTGAAATTAACACTGAAATCTCCAAGTCAATGGAATGAAATAAAAATAGCTGATTACTAAATGAGTGTTGACAGAATAAAATATTTCTTCTTAGAATGTATGTACTGCTGGGTTTCGAGTGGTGAAGGAACAGGACCTCATTTTAAAAGCAATCTTAACGCTAAGATTACCTTAAGTGTGTAACTATCTTAATTATTTAAGATAATTTTACTGCTATGATCGCTTGGTAAAATGGGGCCTGCCCTGGGAGATATTTTGCTGTAAATCTCACCGTGACATTGAGAGAACCAGTGTTGGAATAAAAACACTTTTTAAAATGTATTGCTGTGAGTGGAGTGGTGCAGGAACATGCTGATACGTTTCTGTAAATCTCACCATGATATTGAGAGAACCAACATTGGAATAAAAACACTTTTAAAAATGTATTGCTGTCAGTGGAGAGGTGGAGGAACAGGTTGATATTTTTCTGTAAAACTCACCGTGATATTGAGAGAACCAACACTGGAATAAAAGCACTTTTAAAAAGGTATTGCTGCGAGTGGAGTGGTGGAGGAACAGGTTGATATTTTTCTGTAAATCTCACCGTGACATTGAGAGAACCAACATTGGAATAAAAACACTTTTAAAAATGTATTGCTGCGAGTGGAGTGGTGGAGGAACAGGTTGATATTTTTCTGTAAATCTCACCGTGACATTGAGAGAACCAACATTGGAATAAAAACACTTTTAAAAATGTATTGCTTGAGTGGAGTGGTGGAGGAACAGGTTGATATTTTTCTGTAAATCTCACCTTGACATTGAGAGCTCCGATGTTGCGGCCATACATGTGGTAGTAGAAGGAGATGCACGTGTCTGTGGCTGGTCTTGAGAAGAGAGGAGTCATCAGTCTGGCCGTGTCTCCCCTCACTCGCGGGACAGACGTCTCTATGTACATGTAATGGCCTGCAAGTCATACAACAAACATTATTACATTTGTGACAAAGAGTTTTACCATTAAACATAACACCAGTGAACTATTAAAGAATGTGACAGAGAATTACCATTAAAAATAACAGTTCATTTCCGCCAGTGAACTGGTAAAGGAGGTCACACATTCCATACAAATAGAGACTGGTCTCTCATATGGCCTTCTCTATAAACTACATCAATATTTATTATACATTCGTAAACACATACACATCCAAAAAACCTAATAACATGAAATGTGAAGAATACAGTCCAATGTATGTGCTAATATGTGCAGGAATTCAGGCAGCAAAGTTTATAGGGGAGTTGGTGGGGTCAAATCATGCTGCCCAAGAAAATATATTGAACAAAAAAGGAGAAAATTTACTTGAATGGGTGTGTGATGTGGGGGTTGTCACCCCTCACCAAACCTTGCACATGTGCCTGTATCGTAATCAGCAATGTAAGATTTCTTTGTATGTATTATATAACATTTCCAACCACCACTTATAATCCTGTCAGTGTAATAAAGTCATGAATTTAACTTTAAAAAAATGAAATGGCGAGTTATTTTCACCGCTCGTAAATTTCTAAGCACAACCTTGATTTCCTACTAATAATCCTTACTATTCTATATGTATGATTACTATACTGTTCTAATTACTGACATGAGTTCTATATGTGTGATAACCGTGCTGTTCTACTTACTGACACACATTCTATATGTACGATTACTATACTGTTCTAATTACTGACATGAGTTCTGTATGTGTGATAACTGTGTTGTTCTACTTACCAACACATGTTCCGTATGTGTGATAACTGTTTTGTTCTACTTACCTACACCCGTTCCATATGTGTGATCACTGCTTGGCCCGGTGTTCACTGAGGCTGTTCGTCTTGCTTGTCTCGTCCAGTCAAACTTGTCCGTCTTGTCCTGAACGTAGCCACAGATTGTTGGGTTTTCAAAGTTGCACTTCGAGGCTGCCGAACTGCCGGTTGGTGTGGCTCCTGGAGCCAGGGTAGTTGCATTCGCTAAATAACAAAACAGTATGGATCACTAGAAACATAATCTTGATGTCGTGAGTTCTCATTACAAAAAATAAAGAAGAAACAAAATTAGTCATTTTAACGACACCACGAAAGTACATCAATTTATTAATCATCGGCTATTGGATGTCAAACATATGGTCATTTTGACACTCATAGAGATGAAACCCACTATATTTTTCCATTAGTAGTAAGGGATCTTTTATATGCACCATCCCAGACAAGACAGCACATACCACAGCCTTTGATATACCAGTCATGGTGCAATGGCTTTGACGAGAAATAACCCAATGGGCCCACCAACATGGATCAATCCCAGACCGGCCGTGCATCAAGAGAGCGCTTTACCACTGGGCTACGTCCAGCCCATTCTGGTAACATGTCCATTTATTAGGTAATGAATGAACTGAGGAAAAAGGATATCACTGTAGATCAACAACTTACATAATAGTAGCATGTCCATTTATATATATCAAATGGAAAAATGAATATCAATATAGGTCAATAACTATTATAATAATAGCAGTATTTCCATATATATATTGAATGAAAAAAAGTGATTGCAAGTGTCAAACTTAAGTTATCTCCAAACACACACCAAAGAAGTTGGACTAAGTCCTAGTAAAAGCTTCATAGGATAGACCAGGTGTCCAAATATAGCAAAGAGAAGGACCAGGATGTGAGGTAGAAGGCAAGAGAAGTATAGAGATGGACCCTAAAGGTGGGAGTAGGATTAAATTTCAAGATAAAAACTAGAATGAATAGTTTACACACCTGAACAAAATCCATCAGTGAGTGAGATATCGTCCAAAGCAATATCACCGAGGAAACTCCGACCTCTCACGCCCTCAAATATCACCTAAAAACACACGTACAGAGTATAGTACATTTTACATAGAATCTAATACTGTTGGCCACCCTCAATAATAAAATATAATAAGTAATTTTCTCCAGGTGTTTTTTTCCATGATGAACAAAGAGCAAACTATCTTGTGATATGCATGGGATCTTGTTAAATTTGCTAATATTTTGTTCACTACAGTTTGTGATAATTTGTGTATATATGCAGTGTAAAATGGAGAATAATTAGTTAATAATATACGATATTGGTTTCATCCTGTGAAGGTAAGAATAAGGAATTTCTCTTGGCTTGCTGAGTAAAATTCCATATTCAGCCTCAACTGAATAAATGTGGACCCTTGCTTATAAAACATTTAGAATCCAGACTCAATCTCTAATGATGTCACACGCATACAATTTGTATGGCGTTGTCATGACATCAGTGTCTCATATTCTGTTAGAGTCTCGAATCTAGAATTTAAAAGCTTTATAAGCACCAGGCCAGATTTCCCACTATAGTTTATCTTTTTCCTGTATCCCATCCACAATTATGGAAAAAACACTATTATTTCTGTTTATTTCAGTTACGCTGTATGATTACCCTAGTCAAGTACATGGGTTATTGACATAGCTGTGGTGGTAGTACTCATGATGCATGCCACCGGTGGGGCAGAATATGCTCACCTTTCGCAAACATCTGATATCATCACTGTTATGATATTGAATCATGAGTGCATGTCATCACAGCTGTACTTATTCTAATGAGTTCTGTCCGGTGTTAGTTTTGATTTAGTAAACTAGTCTGGGAATGGTAATCCTCTTTGTGGTGATGCAAGAGGGATAAAATCTCCAATAAAGAATTTCCTTGGGAGTGGCTGTCCTCTATATTGACGAGGTACTGGAATCATGGAATCATTCACTGTTTTGCCAAATTCCCATTCGACTGCATTGTACAGAGATGCGGCCGTGATCATGTGTTACAGTTTTGTCATTCAGATATCTGTGGATATGACTTCTGTGTGTACATGACATCACACAAATCACAATCTGCTAGTATAAGTTTATGACTGCTTTAATCATCATAATTGGTCATATAGTCATTACTCATCGGCTATTGGATGTCAATCATTGAATAATTCTGCAACATAGTCTTAGAGGAAACCATTAGCAGCAAGGAATCTTTTATATGAAACTTCCCACAGAGAGAAAACAGCACATACCAGTCTTTGATATACCAGTTTTGGGACATGTAAAAACACAATCAGAGAATAGATCCATTATAGGGGCTTGATCCTACAACCAGAACAGGATAAAAACCAGTTATACATACTTTATACTGCCCTTTCACATTGATGTCGAGAGTGCCAGAGATCCATCGGTTTCCCTGGGTTCCTCTCCGAGTCCACAACACAGAGCCGCGGTTAGAACCAGCCTGGGCATAGACGTTCAGTGTGTTGACGTGTGCACCGTACATGTGGTAGAAGAAACGCAGACACTTCACACCCGTGGACGACACAACAGGGCTTATGATGCGAGCCTTGTCGTTGGGACGTCGTGGACTGGATGTTTCAATGAAGATGTAGTACCCATCTGGAAATTAAGACAAAACTATTCTACATACAATGAAACTCCTCAGTGTCATGCTTTTAACTCACATTTTGTCGGTACAGATACTGTCAGTGTCGTTCTTGTAACTCACATTTTGTCAGTACAGATACTGTCAGTGTCGTTCTTGTAACTCACGTTTTGTTAGTACAGATACTGTCAATGTCGTTCTTGTAACTCATGTTTTGTGGGTACAGATACTGTCAATGTCATTCTTGTAACTCACATTTTGTCGGTACAGATACTGTCAGTGTCGTTCTTGTAACTCACGTTTTGTCAGTACAGATACTGTCAATGACGTTCTTGTAACTCATGTTTTATGGGTACAGATACTGTCAGTGTCGTTCTTGTAACTCACATTTTGTCAGTACAGATACTGTCAATGTCGTTCTTCTAACTCATGTTTTGTCGGTACAGATACTGCCAATGTCGTTCTTGTAACTCACGATTTGTCGGTACAGATACTGTCAATGTCATTCTTGTAACTCACATTTTGTCAGTACAGATACTGTCAGTGTCATGCTTGTAACTCACGTTTTGTTGTGTGGTCTGCGGAGGGTCCGGTGTTCTGGGACACGGTGCGACCTCTCTGTCTCGTCCAGTCAAAATTATCATCTTTAGCCTGAGTCCAGCCACACAAGTTACTCTCAAAGTTACAGCTGAATGTCCCAGGCACTGAAATATTGGCATAATAAATATTATAAGGTTACATTTAAAATTACAGTTTAATGTCCCAGGCACTGAAATATTGGCATAATAAATATTACAAGGTTACATTTAAAGTTACAGTTGAATGTCCCAGGTACTGAAATATTGGCATAATAAATATTACAAGGTTACATTTAAAGTTACAGTTGAATGTGGCAGGCACTGAAATATTGGATAATTAATATTACAAGGTTACATTTAAAGTTACAGTTGAATGTCCTAGGCACTGAAATATTGGCATAATAACAATTACAAGGTTACATTTAAAGTTACAGTTGAATGTGGCAGGCACTGAAATATTGGATAATAAATATTATAAGGTTACAATCAAGGTTATAGCTGAATGTACCAGATACTGAAATATTAACCAACTAATGTTTTAAAATTATCATACAAAGGAAAATGTTACTCACAAAGACATGTTTCACTTTAAAGTCTTAGAATGCTTTCCATGTTTAAATGTTTCACTTTGAATTCTCAGAATGCTATCTAAATGTTTCAATTTTGATTTTTAAAATGCTATGTCTATCTAAATGTTTCACTTTTTAATTGTTAGAATGCTATCCATGTTTAAATGTTACACCTTTGATTCTTATTTTGTGATGTGCTTACTCGTGCAATAACAACTTTGACAATTCACACTGCAATTCAAGATGTTCTACTTACATGAAGTTGCAGTTGGGGGAATTGTTGACCGAGTAGTTGTTATTTTTGTGGTGACACTTGAGGGTCTGGCAGTTGGTGGTGACCAGGCACACGTCCCAGTGACGTACTTTATATCATCTATAGCTATATCACCAGTAAATCCCCTCCCCACAACACCTTCAATGAGAATCTGTGAAAACAAATAAGTTGTCATGTTACTGAAGAAACATCAGTAGATATTCACATGCATCGATCTTGCATGTCTTGCAACCATCACTCAAGGTACACAATGAAACTTTGAACATTTAAAATTTTATTTTAAAAAATTTACAACTTAAAGTGCTAATGAGGAAGGAAATGAAGATTAGCTAAAGCTGTGTTTCCCTCATTCAGTAAAATACTCCATATTCAGTTCTGACCACACAGGTAATTAGCATGTGATGCATATCTCTTAATTATTATTTTATCATTATCAACATCATCATGACTATCATCTTTGTCATGATTACTATTTATTTTCATCATCATTATTGTTCATCATCATCTTCATCATCACTGCCATAATTAATATTGTTCTTCAATCTAAATGAGTTGACTATATAGGTATTTTCAGTCACTGACGTTTATAAGAAAATGGCATCATCATTATCATCATCATCACTCACACTATTAATATTTTTCTTACAACTAAACAAGTTTACTCTATATTCAGACACTGACATTAAAACAAACTGGCATCATAATCATCCTTATCATTATCTCTGTCATCTTTTTTTTTTCTTATAACTAAAGAATGTTATTCTATATTCAGTCATTGACTTTACAAGAAACTGGCATCCTCATTATCATTCAGCCAGTGCACCACAACTGGTACATCAAAGGCCATGGTATGTGCTATCCTGTCAATAGGATGGTGCATATTAAAGATCCCTTGCTGCTAATTAAAAAGAGTAGCTCATGAAGTGGCGACAGTGGGTTTTCTCTCTCAGTATCTGTGTGGTCCTTAACCATATGTCCGATGCCATATAACCATAAATAAAATGTGTTGAGTGAGTCATTAAATAAAACGTTTCCTTCATTCCTTCCTCATTATCATTATCAGCTACTACTAAATGATCTTACTCCGAACTGAGTGGCCGACTTCACAGGAAACTGTCCAAATATCCATTTTGTGCCCTGGTTTCCAGTCACCTGCCACATGGTCTGGCCTGGGAATGAGGAGGAGTTGGTGAGGTAGCTGATGTGCAGAGTCCCGACGGTGGTCCCGTACATGTTGAACCAGAACTTGAAGCAGTTGGTTGATCTCCCAGTGGCCCGCAGAGACTCACTCAACAGACGAGCTTTGTCTCCTGGTCTCCGAGGGGCACTCGTTTCAATGAATGCATATGTTCCTGAAGCAACAACAATTTTGTGGAATTACATGTCTTGCATACCATAAACGTTTTCGATGCACCGTGATGAACATACATAGGAGCAACTATAAACCAAGTTTCAATGATCTAGGATTTATAGTTTGTGGTAAACTGATCCAAACAACAAACTTAAACTTTATGCAAAAGTTGACTCCTTCACCGTCACCAGAAAAGTAATATCTATATTATTCTTATTTAATCCATAACGGCAAGACAATTCATTTATTCATCATCATCTTTAGTTCCCATGTTGAAAACAGAAAATCGTCATTTTTAATTTTCTTATTCTGAATAAGAAAATCATCGTGTTAAATTTCACATACTCAGAACAAGAAAATCACTATCTTTAATTCACACATTTTAAAAATGAAAATCATCTTTAATTTCCATATTCAGTACCAAAAAAAATCATCTTTAATCAACACATTTAGAAGAAACAAATTATGCCTCTTTTAATTCACATGTTCAGAACACAAAAAATATATTATTACTGCCTGGTGCCAGTATTGGTCAACACTTGTGTCAATACACATATGACAATTCTTAAAGATGCTTTACAAAATAAAGTCAGATGATCACCAGGCCCTAATCTAGAACTGAAAAAAAAAGTGACTTCTCCCTTCCCAGAAGAAAGGGATGAAGTTTGATAAATATTGGCGAAGTGAACATTTATCAGTACATTTCGTAACATTTCGCCAGTTTCTGCTTTCAATCGGCAAAATTCAAAACATTTTAAATCGGATTAGTCTAAAATCTTATGGCGACTTTGACTTCTCATTACTGCTCATAACTCTGCGACTTGAGCCAAATGTTGGTGCAGAAAACACTCATTACACCTTATCTGGTGCCTGTGCTATAGTCTAACACATACACCAACATTTAAAGATGTTCTACACACGATTACCTTTGGCAGTTCCAGTACTGTGGTCAGCACTTGGTCCTGTCCCGACAGAAATTGTTCCACCTTGCCGCAGAGTCCAGTCAAACTGGTCAGACCCATCCTTGACATTACGGTATGTGCAGAAGGTCTTGCTATCGAAATTGCAGCTACCTATAAAAGCAGAATTTCAAAACATTTATTAACCATATTTTTTACAATAAAAATCTTTATGGCTCTGAAATTGAATAGAGACAAAATTTAATCAGTGATCTCTGCTTGTAAGAAGAAGGAAGAAAATGTTTTATTTAACAATGCACTGAATACATGTTATTCACGGTTATACGGCGTAAGACATATGGTTAAAGACCGCACAACCATTGAGAGAGGAAACCCATTGTCGCCACTTCATGGGTTACTCTTTTTGCTTAGTAGCAAAGGATCTTTTATATGCACTATCCCATAGACAGGATAGCACATACCACAGTTCTGATGTACCAGTCGTGGTGTACTGGCTGGAAAGAGAAATAGCCTCATGGGCTCACTGATGGGGATCGATTCCAAACAGACCGTGCATCGAGTGAGTGCTGTACCACTGGGCTACATCCCACCCAGAGAGAAACATGTTAATCAGTGATCTCAGCTGTCAAGTGTCTACTAAAGTGATGCTTAGAAAGTAGTATTCCCTACTTTCGTGAAGTTGATGTTAATCTATAGAAAGTAGTATTCCCTACTTTCGTGAAGTTGATGTTAATCTACAGAAAGTAGTATTCCCTACTTTCGTGAAGTTGATGTTAATCTATAGAAAGTAGTATTCCCTACTTTCGTGAAGTTGATGTTAATCTATAGAAAGTAGTATTCCCTACTTTTGTGAAGTTGATGTTAATCTATAAAAAGTAGTATTCCCTACTTGTTGATGTTAATCTATAGTGGTAAAACAAGTAAGTTCTTTTGTTGCAAGAATAAGTTATTTCCAAAATTTCACATAACAGTTTGTCTAAAAAACATATTCTTACCTAGCCCAACAGACACCCAAGTGTGACATTACTACCTAATTTGTATTGACGTACCTGGGTTGACGCATGACCCAAGTGTCACCTTCAGATCATCAATTGCTATGTCTCCTTGAAATCCACTCCCAATTACACCTTCAAACACCAGCTGAAAAGAAATCATCAAATTGCCTTGTCACTTGTTAAATATTGTTACTAGTATATAAATTAGAATTGTGCTAGGATATTTTAACCATTATAACATGTTTTGGTTTTTTCTTTTCTTAATGTTGCTATTATTGTTCATGTCTGTATAATTTATATACGGAAATAAATGAATGAATTGAAAACATCAAATTCATATTTTCAATTGAAGAATTATGATTTTCCAATATGAATGGAGGATTTTATTTGTAACATTTGACTTGATGTCTCTAAGATAATTAACATTTAGAAGCATTCTGATCTTCCAACATGAATGGAGGATTTTACTCCTGAAATTTTACTTGATGTCTCACACTAAATTGACGTCTGGGGATTCGGAAAATGACCATGTAACCCCTGCAGCAGTAACGGACTACAAAAAAAAAAAAAAAAAAAAAAAGTAACTGACTAACCTGAAAGGGAGACCGTGTTTTCAGAGTAACCTGTTCCACATTCCACTTGTTACCCTGATTGGAACGTCGACTCCATATCGGTATGCCGAGACTCGAGCCAGTCTTTGTGTAGATATTCAGAGCTCCGACAGTCCTGCCGTACATGTTGTACCAGAATGTCAGGCAGGCTGGGCCACCAGTTTTTGTCATCGGAGACATAAGTCGAGCTTTCTGGCCTGGCTTTCTTGGTGATGATGATTCAACGTAGAAATAATGACCTGCAAGACAATGTGACAATGTCTTAAACAGTTTAAATATAAATAATACAGTCGTAATATTAATTTTCATGAATGGTAATAAAATTTAGCAACAATTTAATCACAAAAGGACCATGTTAAGAACTTAAGTTTTTCCTAAAAACAATTACAATTCTCCTTATGATAATATGTAATATATGCAACCAAATATAATTAATCAATGGCTATGTTCACAGCACTTGAACAAAGTCAGCCAAACTACAGTCACATCAAACCAATAGGAATCAGCTCTACTAGGTTAGAGTCATGGCAACAGGGTTTTCTGTGCCTTCTTGATTTAAAGGTAAGTGATATAGTTATCGATACACTCTATCAGTACCGATACACTCAGTAGTTCCTGTAAAACAATGTATGTTTAACACAGGTACAAGAAGATCATTTTATAAATATATATTGTTTTATTGTTGTTGATGCTATTTTTGTCATCTCTCTTGGATTTTAATCAATTCCTGCACAATTTGTTTTTAAATTTTAAATACTGTAGATCCTGAAATTAATGCATCCCTAAATTAATGCGAGTCACGGTGGTCAGACATTAATGCGACATGAAATTAATGCGAGTGGACTCCCTTTGAAATAACGTTTTTCATCACAATGCTTTGAAAAATAAATAAATAAGGGTCTGCAAAATGAATTAATTCTTAATTCAATATGACACGTGTAGTTAGCTATCACTTCCTTTTCTGAAATTTCCGGCTATACCATTTCATAACCAATTATTTGATTGGCTAACATTGTTGCAGCAAACTTGAAGAAGAAAAACAAAGAAACGGTCAATCTCAGAATTAGCGTGTTGAAACCTATTCATGCGCGATGGATCGTGTCGGCTTTTGACAAGGTGGCCAAAGACAAAGCAATCATTACACATGGCTGGCAGCTTGCTGGTCTATTAGACAAGTAGACAATCTTGAACCGCTCCAGTTGTGTTTATACTTTTGTTTAAGACGAGATCGACGGGCGCCGTTATCCATAGTCAGTGTAATTAAACTGTCGCGCCTACGATGATTTGTGCTCCATTTGTGTTGTGTTATATAAACGTATTGGTATTTTAAATGCTGTTTGTTTTGTTTTAATGCAGACAAAACATAGAAATAAATGCGTCATATTATTAATGCGAATAGCATGGCCTCGCATTTATCGCATTAATATTATGATCGCATTAATTTCAGGATCTACAGTATATACTCTTTAAATCCAGTGACAGATCACCTCTTAGAATGAAGCCTGAAACCTTAGTGGTATATGGGCATGTTAAAAATACTCTCTCATTCTTAGAATGAGCTAAACAGCTTTCTAGCATGGAGTCTGGCAGCCAAACTGTCCAAGCATATACTGACAGCAGGAGCGACTATGGAAGTGTGTGTGTGTGTGTGTGTGGGGGGGGGCACTGATGGATCGGTACAAACTCTATATCAGATTTTGGTTACAGTAACAAACATTAATGTGATTTTAAAAAAAGAAAAAGAAAAAAAAAGTCTTGACAGTACAACTGTTACAAATTACACACTAATAAACAATGTTTGACCTTACAATTCAAATTTCAACAAATCCACTAACCCTCGGTCCTGGCTAGTGTAAATTATCAACTGTATTACTATAATTTAATATAGTATAATACATAGGGCACTAGCCAAAGCTTCTGTGAGCCCTGCATGGGTGAAAGTTGAAAATTTTGAAAAAACTGAAAAACATTCTGGGTGCTAGGGCTTCTTGTGGTTCCAGGGCAAAGCCATGACCAGGGGGCCAGATGGAGACCCAGAAAAACGGGAAAACTTTCACCCATGAACCTAGCGACTTTCTCAAACATTTGTAGAACATTACTTATATTCATCTCTACCTGCTCTTGTTCCGTATGTATGATCATTGTGGGGTCCTGTGCCGGCTGACATCGTTCCACCAGATTTCCACGTCCAGTCAAAGTTATCTGACTTGTCTTGTGTGTAGCCACAGACACCGGCCGGTTCAAAATTACAGGACAGCAGAGCTGACAAACTGCCTGTGGGTCCAGTTGATCCTGTTCAATTTATATTAACTCATGAAAACCGAAGTTAAAAAAAAACATCATGAGATTTAAAAAAAATCTTAGTGCAACAAATAAAAATATAG
>JAECMU010028970.1:0-19841 GCA_016106625.1 Dracogyra subfuscus | reverse complement strand
TTATGATTTATTAGTGCTAAATTATTTTTGCACGGCATGGTACACATTAGAATTGTGATTATGGATTATCATGTGTGATAATTAAAGGGAAAAAAATAAAATAAAAAAGAAAGGCACAAATATATTTGACAGTATTATTGAAATCAATACAAGGTATAATTGGATGAAACATTATTTCTGCTGATGATTTTGTACTTAATATTTAGGGTCAAAATAAGAGGTCAGCTTATCCAAGGAGTCGACTAATACATGGCAATATACAGTACTCATTTCATGATCATTAACTGGTAATATTGTTCCAGTAGTAAATATAAAATTAGGAAGGATTCTTGACAAACGTTCCGGGAATAAAGTTTTAAAAGGTTTTTCTATAGATCACCGAAACCTGCTGACCTAAATGAATTGGGTGACACTTCCGAGAAAGTGCCCCTTTTCCAAATAGATGCTATTGTAAATCTTTACTTGTCATTAAGTGACATACAATATGTTGTTGCTTTAAACCTGGCAGAAAGTTAGAACCAAACATTGGGTTCCATAAACAGTGATGAAGTGTGACATCTGAACATCTATATTTTGGAAAGCTGGCTAACTTCAAGCTGCAGTCTTCGCTCACCATATTATAAAATCATTTACTAATACAAGGTACAAACACAACAGTTTTAACAAACTAGTATCACCAATGATGATCAATTGCCTTTCAAATACCTTAAAAATCTGTCACCTTATTTGTAAACAGTTTTCTGAAATACTTTTTTATGCATGTTGATTAGTGAGTATAGCCAAAAGGTATCAAAGAATGATGTATTATATCAAAATCAATGTAGATGATCTATTATAAATGATAATTAAATAGCTTTTCACGGAAACTCGGAGTGTAATAAAAAAAATAAAAAATACATCTGTTCATGAGCTCGCTTTTATGTTCTTTATAAACAGAAAAATATACATATTAAACCATTTTTTTAAAAGTAAAGTTAAAGACTGTTTTTGGATCAATTAAAGATGTTAAAACTTGTTCAAATTAGTGTTGCTTATAAGCAAAGGCAACTAGACAAGTGGTTCAACAAGTGTCCGATACCCGATTTCACAGCAGTATTAATGTGTGGATCAAATCCAGGTTATATCTATCCTGAGGTAAATAAAAAGAAAGTCTGACAGATAGTACAAATCTCAATATGGCGGCCAGTAGACTGGGTCCGATGGAGGTAAAATAAAACATAAAAACACTTTTAGTCTCAACACTCCAACAAATATGTTCAAAGCTATAAAGAAACAAACCAGTTCAAGTTCTCTGAGATCATCTTACTATGTGGTTATGTTCAAAATGACATAGTGGCAAGTGACCTGTCACTGTCTTACAAATTCTGAATTTAATATTTTCTGTGGCAATGCACAGCTTTATTCTAACAAAATGACATTTTGGTAAACAAACAACCGCCAAGGATAACAGCCATCGTTTCAAGTTCAAGGTTATTGCCAGATATCAATGGTAAAAATCTCTTCGCCATCAAACCTTCGATGGGGTATTTCTTTAGAAAACATTGCAATGTTTTGATAAATGTTTAGTGAAACTAAACAATGGTGATGCCATATGTCTCTAAACAATATTAAAAATAAAAAGATGTAATTTTCTACTGCTACTCATTGTTGGCTTGAATGTTAAATTGTCTTGCTCAGCTGAAAAAATAACACAAAAGATAAAACATGAAGTCAATTTTAGTCAAATCCCCCCCCCCCCCCAAAAAAAACCCCAACAAATCCCAACAACCATGTCCTCTCTATATCTCATACCCTGTAAAACAAACTATTTTCAACTATTTAAATAGGTAGCAGAAATTGAAAATTTTCCTAAAAATTAAAACACGACAGCATCATCTTTTGTATTAATAATTTCACCTACTCAGGCATTCGCAAAGCTCAATTTTACTTCAGTATCAATAAACTGGTGACACAGCTTATGACACTGCTCAACCCAGAACTCATAAATCCCATGAGCATCATTGTGGTACATTTGCACTTGTCCAAAACAAAGAAATGTTAGATATTCGGGTTTTTGGAAACTCAAAAACATTCTTGCAAGTTTTTTGCCAAGTGTTGTCCTTTCATAACTATTGATATCTGTATCCTCAAACCTAGATAGGTATATGCAATGTTTTAAAAATAAAACATCTTATCACTTAACTGTCTTGTATTTTGCTGAAAATAACTAGAAGTTCTGATTATAAATCTGATGAGCTAGAAATGTGTGACCTGCCTCACTGGTGAAACAGATCTGTTGTTTTCAAATGCAAGACCCATCGCTGTTGTGAACACACTGAAATGCTAAGAATTGCTATTCATAAACAGCATAAAAGCTTATTCTATTGTTTTTCTACTGGAGGCAGCCTACAGTTGTTGAAACAAGACAGAAGATAACTTGTGCGACCATCTTGAAACAACATGTGTATATCTGCAGGATCATCAGTGTGGTAGTCTAGCCTATGAGAAACATAAAAGCGCATAGCTTTTCACTTCACAAATGTCAATTTTCTTCTCTTTCACTGCAATGAAAGCCACATGAGTAAAGTTCATCAGACTTCTGGCAAAAATGTATCGTTCTGAAGAGGTTATCATACAAGGGAATTCTGATCAATTTTTATTTTCAGGTTGACCACATTCATTTTCACAATGTTGCATGCTAATTACTTTTCAAAGGCATCACAATCAAACTGTATCAATCAATGTTTGATTGTGCCAGTAAAAAATATTTAACCTCTATGAAGAAAAATAATGTATTATGCGAGCATAATACATTTTATATTCCTAATACATGATATTGATGATACCAAAAAATACTCTCTAATAACCTCTATATATCAATTAGCATACACTTACATAAATACACACAAATATATAAATATGTATGTAATATTATAGATGATTTGGTAGGTTTTATTTGAGTTTTTTAATAGTGTATAAGAGATTAATTCATACAGATTTCTTTTTAATACAAGAGTAAATAAAATGAGCTTATCTGATGCAGTCTCAAGGAGTGTATCTGAATAAAATATAGTGGTTTTTTTATTTTTAATATTTCCTTATTTGTATCCTAACCTGTCAATTTCAATTTTAAGATGTACAGTCAGTTCAAAGTATTATCTTTATATTTCTTTACATGTTTTTAAATGGACTGATAAATGAAATAAATCATATATTTAATTATAAGTGCACATGATATCAGTCTGTTTTTAAATGGACTGTCAAATGAAATAAATCATATATAATTTATTATATTATTATTGCATATATGTAAATTTGTGCATGTTTGCATGTGTGCACTTACATAAGCATGTCAGCAAAAAAAAGTTCAGGAACTGGATGTTATTTAAAGAAACCATTAACAAAGCTGTGTGAATAATATACACAGACACACAATGGTGTGAAAATGGAAGCTTGGCAGCACTGAAGTTCATCTCCATAATGAACAAAAAGGTTAGGACATAATTCTATACTGTAATGTAGCTGAATATCTGGTCTATGAGCGACAAGTAATGGATATTGATCAAAGGTAAGTAACCAGCAGACTACCACCATGATTATTGTTCCATAATGAGTCAGCTGCACTCAGGCTGGCTGTAGCCAACACAAACAAGCAAGAATTAATATATTATTATTAAAAAATTCTCCAATAGATATATCCCCACGACACCTGCTTATATTGGACCTTGTGTGATTACGAGAACAAAGACATCGACAGAGCTGATGGGCATGATGAACTGATGGCCTCCAGCATGTGTAATCAACACGCAAATATTCTATTCCTTCATATTAGAGATTCTAATTACATAACCCACCTAATAACTCCACAACAAGGTATTACATTACACATTTCATTTGAAGCCAGCCAGTTTATTACACAAAATCTATGGGAGAAAAAAAATTGAAACTGTTCCTTGGCCTTAATTATATATACATTTTCTATTTTCTCACTTCTAAAAATTATTAATGCATGCCCTCCCATCCGTATTATGCATACAGCCAGTATGAATTAAGTCTACATTTGTGTTTTGTTGTTGGGGTGTTTTCTGGGGGGTGCATAACATGATCAAAATATCAATACTTTCATATAAACGTCCAAGAATTCTTTGTTAGAATACAGAAAGTACTTTAAAATATATGCCATGTTTAGTTTTTGGCCTTGATGTCCAAGTAATTTAGTCTTCAGTTTTTTTTAATCCAAATCGAATGTAAATGAGACGTGTGCAAAACATGTAGGCGTAAAACTGCTGTCTGATCTGTTGTACACTGTCTACAGATTTTCTAACCTAAACAAAAAATAATAATATATCTGGGCATGCAGATGAAGGTATAGTTTAAAAGCAAAATTAGTAAATATTTCTTAGCAGAAAGCCACTCTAAAGTAACTTTAAAAGAGCCCTTTTTAACTTGAACAAAGCACACCAATACTAACTAATAAAAGTTATAATTTTAAGAAATATTGCTTTTGTGAATGTCACGTTTTCAGATGTTTCTTAGCCATCGATATATAGGAGGGTTTTGGCCAAAACATTTCTCAAATTAACAAGTTATTATTACTTATGAGAAAGCAAGTCGCTGTAATAATTTGGACCAAATTTGATTGCAAAAACAAAAGTACGTAAGAGCCGTCTAAGACACCAACTTGTTTAATGTCATAGCTCATATTAACACCTTGTTGTTCCACTGTTTTCCTTGGAAACAGACAGTACATCAACAAGCTGCACTACTTGCAGTATCTAGTCAAGCATTGTTTAATTCTAGGACAGATTCATTTCAGTATTACTTTCCTTTTAACATGATGACATAGTAATTATCAGTTACTTAATACTATCATGTCTTTAATGAAAATAGTGGTTTTGCTTAAATTCCCTGGAAGTAAATTTGCAATAAAATATTACAATATGAACTGATGCAATATAATGACATGTTCTGATAAATGTTCACTCTGCCTATTTTAAGAAACATCTTCCTTTTTCCCTGAATAGGGAGAAGTCACTTCTACTCAATTCTAGATATGGCCTGGTGTTAGGTCACAAGTAAAGGATTGTGTGTGTGTGTGTGAGGGGACTTTTATATTTACACACTTTTACACTGTTATAAAGCAAATATAAAGCAAAATATCCTATGCCAGTGTAGGTGGCTGCTCACATTTATTCAAATTTGTTCTGTGTTCAGTTAATTATTGGTAGCCACCTACATGCAAAAACATTTTAAAGTGAATTTGTATTATCAATATTACAAAAAAAATATTTTTGTAAGTGACAGTTTTATTTAAACTAATTTGATTTAAAGGCATATGCTGGCATTAATCTCTTCCTTCAACATATATGTACAGTCTATATTTTCATACAATGTGCTTCATTACAAAATCCAAAACAATGAAATATAATAGATCTATCCTTTGGTAAAATGAGTACTCGCAAAAGTTTACAACAGACCCATGAAAGTCAATGGTTTGACGTTTAGATGATAATTGTGTCACCCATTAAGTAGAACATATTTCCTGCAGGGAGATTGTCCCAGGACCACCATTACGGAGATTAGAATGAGAAAATAAGGTAATCATTTTTATTTTTTTTAAATTACAACAGGAAACAGTAAGAATATTTATGACCTTTTCTGACCAGTAAACGGTAAACATGTTAACTACTTAGGCTTACTCATAAATAAGCATATATGAATAAAAAATAAACATCATATACCTGGTAGCATACTTGTACAAGTCATAGAAAAAAATCATATGTAAATTAAATTACCATTAACCAATTTATAATCAGGGCTTGAATTAAAGGTTATCATCCCTGTAATTAGTAACAGATTCTGACCATCTCAAATTTGTGGCCAGTTTGAAATTTATTTGGAGATATAATTATTTTAAAATGCAATTCATCCAAAACTATTACTAGAGTAACATGAAACAGACTTTGAAATCTTTTTGATACTTTGCTGTGATATGTGTACAGAAAAGGGGAGAGGCAGCAGAGACAAAGTTCTAAGATTATTGTATTTAAGTAATTATCTCATTTCTTCTAGAATGGTAGTAATTTATGGCCTAGAAATTTGTATATGCTGAGTTATTAGAATGCTAATCTGTATTATAAAAAAACAAATCTTCATGATAATTAAAACAGAATAACTTAATATGTTAACTTTATCAGCAATGGGAATTGTTTTAGTGCTTTGCATCCTAAAAACATAAGGTGTAGCCCATTGGTAAGTGTTTGCTTGATGTGTGGTCCTTCTGAGATCGATCCCCATCCCTGGTGCATCAAAGGCTGTAGTATGTATCATATAAAAGATCCCTTGCTGCTAATCGAAAAAGAATAGCCCTGAAGTGGTGACAACAGGTTTCCTCTCTCAGTATCTGTGTGGTCCTTAACCATATGTCCAATGTCATAACCATAAACAAAATGTGTTGAGTGCGTCAACAAATAAAACATGTCCTTCCTTAATTTCCTATAAACAATTGTGGTGACTTGCATTACATTTACAATTATGTGCAATATGGTGGTTAAACATTATTATTTTCTTTGTAACATTAAACTGGAAAGTAGATTATTTTTGATGGGCCCAAAATATTTTGCTGCAATACTACAATTCAATAGTCAGCTGTTTCTAAAGATGTCATCGGCTTACTATCATAATATTTTAAAGTATATTATCACTATCAATTGAACTATATTATTATTAAATTATTTTTAATGTCAAACTAAATATTCTACACTAAATTTTATTAGGATTCCATTGGATATTCTAGTCCAGGATGTGTTATATGCTGTACATGCAAAACATATACAGGTAGGTAGGTTTTACTTAATTAATGCAGGTGATTTTACATAGACTATGCGTTATAATTATGAATATCAATAAATATACATTCAACATAGAGGGCTGCTGCTAAGAAAACTTGGAAGTCAAACTGGATTTAACTTACATGACAGAAGTTAAAATTTCACTGCCCAGATGGTTTATTAATATATATCCAAATTTAAGCAAGTATGATCTTAAAGGCATACTATCAAGGATTTAAGGACCTTATTTCTCTAAAAATGGATAATAAATAAAAAATTGCATTAATTGTTCGAAACTAAATATAGCTATCGCATCACAATAACTGAACAATGATGGAATGAAATCCATGCCAACAATCTCAGCAATTTTAGTTTTTGAATTGGGGATCATTGCCATAATTCAATTATTTAAAAAAAATGTCATTAATAAATGGAATATGTTGGTTATGAAGATGGTTGAATAAAGTACATTCAGGAACAAATTGAATTATTGTTGTTCAGGTAATACTTTGTCAGGCCATTAAATAGGTCAGTGATCTTTGACAGCATTCCTTTAACATACTAGTAACAGGATCTATAACAGTTTTTATGTGTGTGTACTGGTATACTTAATTCTTTATTTAATTTTTCTAAAACTATTTTTGCTCTTTAGATTTTTAACATAAATATTGTAAAAACCAACAACCTTGAAAAGCATCACCATATGCTGATTGATATTAAGTGTTTTATTGTACTTGTGTATGCTATCTCCACAGCAAACAGGTGCTAATGGGTCTAGAAGGATATCAAGACCATGTGTCACTTTCACACACTTCCCGCCAAAACTACTGGTAGCACAAAGAGCCAGAGTCCATGTTCCCACACCACAGAGAAAGCAGGTCAACCACGTGGAAATGTTTAGCTCTGCTCCCTGTAGCCTGACCCCCATCATAGAAGCCAATGATGCATGGCTAAAAATGTCACTGCTATAGATAGGTATACATGATGTATACAGCTGCAGCATATCAAGGCCCATGTACAAACCTAATCATACAGTCCTGCACTCCCTCTGACAGTTTAAATATGTTATCATCAACAATGCCTTGGAAACTGTTTTAAAAGCTGCTGTGTTTATAATTTCATAGATTAAAAATTGTTTTGGGTTTTTTCTTTAAACATTAAACACTATTAATCAATTCTGACAGTTTTTTAAAAATGATTTGAAATTACATGGAAACCAGTGCATTTCAAGCTTTATTTATACCCACGAGCACAAGCAGCTGTAATTTATTAATCAAGATACAACAATAATTGGGAGACAAATATTGACAATGATGTAAGACTAGAGGCTGTCAACATACTGAATATTGTCGAGCATGAGTAATTCAAAACAACCCGTCACAATCCTAACAAAGCTATGTACCCACTGTAAAACAAGAAACACAACATATGATATAGCATATCAGCTGAACTTAAGCAGTGATCAAACACAAAAACAACGGTCACTGTCAGTTATTTAATTGATCTGTCACAAACATGAAGTGAGACAAAAATACAAAAACATACCTTTCTGGGTAAAGGAACGGTTGCCAGCACAGACTGTTGGGCACTGAGGATCTGTTGTTGAGCCGTTATGGGTACCAGAAGCTCAGGTGGTGCGGGCAGTGCTGCAGGGGGTGAGGTGGCTGCCACTGGAGTGGGGGCGTACTGTAGGGTGCCAGGTAGAGCAGGGATCGCTGGTTGCTGTGCGTTGTTATACCAACAAACATACATAGTGTGGTGGCGGTCACTCTGCCATAAGAATGGCTACACCCAGATTTTGCTTCAGAGTCAGAGGTGCTAGTCGAACTGATGTACTAGGGTCTGACCTCTGTGATACCAGTTGACTGACTGGTGGGAGACAGCTGCTCTTCCAACAATCGCTTTCACCCAGTCAGCTACTGTTCTCTTGATATTTCTGCAGTCAGTCAGTAGTGAATGGAGACCTGCGTACAATCACAGCAATTTCTGCCTCTCTTCGTCAGTGTACTACAAATAAGTATGGCCAGTTTCCTTGTGGTCGTTTAACAGTCCAACTGCCTTCTCACAAGACAAAGGGTTTTCTCAACTGAAAGCCACTCTCCCCGTTAAAAGCACCAAGGGGAATGAGATCCATGCAGTGACAGGGCCAAGCCTTCAGATAATGGTTGGGCGAGTGGGTCAATATTGACTCAGTATGCCTCACACCCGATCCACAGTACAAACACAAACCTAATGTCAGTCGGAGGTAAGACAGAATGTAGAAGTGCAAAAAACCAACTCGAACATATTACAAACACCTTCTCTTGTTGAGACTGTGAACCAGGGCTCGTTTACACCAAACTTACCCCTACTGTGTTGACCAGTCCCTTTGTACTTCTACACAATAGGCAACAAGGATGCAGTTCCTATTATTAGGCAAACTTGTTTCTATTCAAATCCAGTGGATGTGTTTCATTATGTGCATTGCCAAGGAAAGCTATATATACCTGTGGCTATCTTATATGGAATAAGGATTTAATATTGGAACATAAATTATCTAGTGAGAGTTATAAACTGACAGACACACACTCAAGTGTTCTTATCTTTACTGAACCTCTCATACCAGTCCTGGTTAGAGCTTTCCAAGTAATAAAAAATGTAAACTTACAAAACATGTACGTACAGATCTTTGAATAAGAAATCTTACTAGCAATATATGAACTGTGTTGGTAATCGGGTGAAAAACTATAATGAATCATTTGTTGTACTTACTAAATGATCCATGTCAAAGAAAAATTAATAATATGTAGAATGTATGCTGTGAAAACAATCATTCAAGCATAGATTTTGGCAAGTCTGAATCAGTTATAGATACGAGTCTGAGAATTAATTATACTGTACAGTTACAGGTTGTTTTGGGGTGTTTTTTCAATGAAACTTAAATAGACTTAAAAGAAAATGTATTTCAATTTTTGTTTTTAAATCTTAGCCAGCATATTACTTTCAAAGTATTTTACCTGCCATCTTGCTGTTAACCGTTTGGATATCAGATACAGACAGTACTGTTTCGTATTAACTAACATAATTTAAATAAAATAAACATATAAGCAATTAAATAATTACACTATGCAATATTTTTATTTTATTTTTTTATTTTGTGAACAATTTTAGTTTAAGATGATATATACTGAAACAAAAACAAAACTGGACTTGGAATACATATAGCACAGGGATAAATTAATAGAAATTTAAGAACAAGAGTTTTTTTAGTATAGTATCCTTTGAGTGTAAATGACAACAACAAAACTTTGCGAGTTTTCATTACTTTAAGCAGTAAGCATCATGACGTCATGGGCGTATAAATTTCCAAAATAACAAGTGACGGATTAGTAAGTCGATTACAGTCAGTAATGTGTGTGATCACCTCGATTTTCCACTACAGCTCTGCAACATCTTCTCATAGACTGTAGGAGTTGTGTAAACATCCACACCGGAAGTTGACACCATTGCTGAACAAGCGCCATTCCAATCTCTCAAAGATTCTGGGGTGGGTTACTGATGTTTTGCAGTCGTCTGCCAAGTTCATTCCAAATGCACTTGATAGGATTTAAGTCTGATGAGCAGGACAGCTATTCCATGACATGTCACGGCTACTGTGTGGGGCATAGCATTATCATGTGGAAACTTTTGTCCTGGTCCATGTGTGCGAAGTAATTACAGCAGCTCTGGCATCAACACTTGGTCACGATATTGCTGTTCTGTTAAGTTGGCATTAATGACAAGGAGTTGAGATCGACCGTTTCCTGTAAATGCACCCCAAATCATAACACTTCTGCCTCCAAATCTATCCACCTCTCATACATAACACCAAGCAAATCGTTCTCATTGCCTATGCCATACTTGTACCCTCCCATCAACAAATCTCAGCAAGAAATGAGACTCGTCACGGAATACAACCCTGTTCCACTGTCTTTGAGTGAATCTCACATGTCTCCATGCCGTAAATGCTGAAGATGATGATGATGATGATGATGTTCTTTGTTGAATAATAACCATGTGCTCACCGTGTTTACTTGAAAAGTATGAATTAAACTTTGTGGCTATGCTGTCCTACTAGACGAAGCATGCACGTGTGCGCGTTTAATTTGGATATTGTAAATGCTACTAATAAAATATATATCGAAAGAAAAATAAATCTGTAAAACCCCCAAAATAATTATAGTCCATTCCAATAAGTTGACGACTTCCAGATTTTAAAAATATATGCAGTGCCTTCAATACACTTTGAGCTTTATTTTAAAAAGTCCCCACCCATGCAAAGCCACCAGACCCGAGTCTGGCGCAGTCAAAATATAGAGCATGTTCTGTCTTCTGCTGCTAGACCTGTAGTTCGCGCCAACACGGACACTGTGTGTTTTGTCATTCGATTCAGTTCCTGTGTCTTTCTTTTTCCAACTTGTACCCTACTTGCCAGACACTAAGTTCGATGGTAGACCAACGGACTACCTTTGTAAAATTGTTAGTCATCCGCTAATTTTCAAACCTGTTATAGTTTTAATTGAGCCACCTCCTCAGAACCAGTAAGTTTTTCCCATCCCAATGCTGTACATGACATTCAATACAAGCTGATTCCTACACATATTTAGCTGCATCTTCATCAAACCATCTAACACTAAAAAGGTATCTATAATTGTGTTCATTAAATTGCATCAGTATATGTCATAATTATATTTCTGTAGCACTGCTCCTGTATATATTTAATAACTCCATTCCTGGGAGGGAAAAAAAATTCAGACTACACTAACAGGGGTTGAAATTTAATCTTTTTATCATTATCCCAAAGGAATAGTGAATTTCAAAAAAACTTTTGAAAATGTACTATCCCTTCAATTATTAATGTACCACTGTTTTCCCGACTGTGTTATGTCACCCTGTACAACAATGCGCAACAAATAATTGTTTATATCCCAGTCTATGCATTACTGCGTACTAGCTGGAATTACAAACAAACTCACTCCAAACATTAGTCTTGATCAAAAAGATGTTTTATTTTGTACCGGTAAGTGCATGAGAAAGGTCTTAGTAGCATGAGGATTTGTTTTGCAGAAAAATGTAGCTGAAGAAAAAGCATAAGCAGAATAGTAGTCGGCGTTTTTCGTTATTCCATGCTGTATTTTTAATTTCATGACGGAATATTGGAAGAACTGTTTTACTATTCCATTTTGAAATTTACTAGTTGCGGAACAGTGTAAAATTCAACCTCTGACTAATGAACCAGACAACATAAAATTAGAAGAAAACATTGTTGGTTTATTGGTTACCAATTCATAAATTAGTTTTCACTTGCCGTAGCATTTTGATGAGTGCGATACACTTGCCTAAGCATTAAATGATTTTGAGGTATGCAATTTTTCACTTGGCATGGTTTTTCAAAAGCCAAGGACTGCTTAGATAATTAAATACTCAGAGAAATGATTATAGCACAAAGATACCTGAATTTATGAATAAGTGTTTTGATTTAATAGGGTGAAAACCTAAACTTGAAATGATACAAATCAAGGCTATAAAGACTGAACATAAATCAAAACAACCCAGAACTAGTTCATTCTGTATTTTATAACAATTAGTCCATTAATGAAGACTTCAAGATGGAAAACATATATTCTCAGGCTGAAATTACATTTATGATTTATTTAACAAGAGTATCCTTATCCCTTACTCATTTTGCAAATACCGTATATTACAGTGTGTTAGCCGACTCCTTGCATAAGCCGACCTCTAAATATCAGGTACAAAATCATCGGCCTCATGTATTAACCGAAGTCATCTTTTGTCCAATTGTACACTGCATTGATTTCAATAATACTGTCAACAAATAGACCTGTGCTTTTCTTTTTCACTATATTTCCCCGCTAAACACGGTAATCGTTATCGAAATGCCAAAGTCCTCCATGCCCTGCAGAAATAATTTAGCATTGATAAATCATAACAGGAAAATAAACAATTCAAACTATAACAACTTATCATTGCATATAATTAGTTAAATTATTCACTGGACAGTAAATAATAAATTCAGTAAGGCAGCCCCGTTTTCCTCCCACAGAGAAAAAATATTCTCTATCCATGGCTGTTTACACTGGTGCAGATGGCAAAATTGTGCGATCCAGTCAAATAAGAGCTTACAAAATGATACAGACAGAGGTGTCAAACAAAGATGGCAGACAGTTGGAAAGAACATCTTTTTACCATTGAAATGACAATAAAACAAGTAATTTTTATTACTGTAATTAATGCATTCAAGAACAAACAAAAAACCTACACAATATTATATGTAGGGGTGTTTTATTTATACTGTGCACAAATTATTGTTATATAAGCTGTTAAAGGCTGTAAGAGTCTGATCAAATTTGTATATTGCGGTCGGGAGTGTTTTCTATCAGAATTTTATGAACCAATTTGTTGCCTCCGTGTATAAAGCTGAATCTTCGTTTCAAGAGTATTTCTAGACTTCAAAAGTCGGCTAATACACGGCAATATATGATAACACATGAACACTGTACACCGGTCATCAAACAGCTTATGATGTATAATGATAAACCAAAACATGTTACATGATTCCTTTCCAATAGAGGAAACCACAATCTTTTCAAATGATATTAACGAAAGTGCTGTCAATTTCAGTTTTCTACTAATGACCATGCAAAAAAGGGAGAAGTCACTGTGTATGTTTATTCTCTGTCAACACTAACATGCATAATTAATATAATGATGTAGTAAATGAATACGATTCATTCAGAGATCATCATAAATGAATGCTTTGAAGACAGCTTGGCAATTCAACATAGGTAAACAACAATAATGAGATGAAAATTAGTTTTTGTTAAATTTTGTCAACACCACAACAATCAAGACTGTAAAATTAAAAATATACGATACAATTTTGGTAAAGTATCTAAATAACTATACATTCAACATAAAATAGCTTTAACAAATATTTCTTTGTACTACTGTTTTGGCCATTTAATTTTGTAAACATGAAATAATTGCGTTCAACATTCTATTTTCATCACAATTAGAAGCTTTCTCAGTGTTCCTTGTTAAAGTGCTGTTCCAGATATATGATGTACTGAGATAGATGAATCAACATATCAACAGTTTAGAAGAAAACTAAATTAATTTTAAAAAATATTTCAATATAAAAAATATTCCCCATAAAAAAAAGAGCCAGCTGAGTTTGTTTCGGGAATTTCCGTAAGATTTGATCTGTGAAGTCACAAAGTGAACTCCTTTCGATAGCCAGCGCCATTGTTCATTGGTTTTTGTGCGTTTATTATGGTTATTGTTTATGGCTGTAGCAATACAAAAGTTGATAAATTTAGTCTTCATGCATTTCCTAGTAATATTGCTGTGAGAAATGTGTGTGTGAATTTGATTGAAACATGGAAAGACTGGTCAGGAAAATAAATGCCCAAGACCGTTGTGAAAGCAGTGAACACTTTATAGTCTGTCTTACAGGGAACACCTTTTTTCATACAATGAAATTTACCATGAGTTATTTATTTCTGAGCAGACTGATTTTTTTTTTAAATTTCCACACTTAACTTAACTGAAACAGAGTGAATTTTTTGTTTTAATGTAATGACAGACTATCAAATTGAGGACAAGTTCCACTTTTTGCTAAAATGTACAGCTAGAAAAATTTAGCATAACACGTCATAAAACAAGTGACGTGCAGATGCCATTCACACTGAAACAACTCGGTGTGCATATGGTCCCAAACTGTGTCAGCTTCCAACTCCGGTCAGTTGGTTTTCTTATATGAAAAAAAGGCATTTCCTGTGAGACACACTATAAATTCATTAAATTAATTTTACTATACCTTCCCAGAGAACACATTTTTAATACTATGGAATTTACAACAAGTTGTTTATTTTTTAGCTGATTTTTTTTTTAATTGTACACAAAAATGGTAATTTTTTACTTTATTTTAAAGCACTTGCACTGGTTTTCTTATGTCAAACCAAACTGAAATTATTCACACCAAAAAATATTTATAGGAGGATCGGATTGACTATAAGTCATTTTTGTTTATTTCTTAAAATTACCTATATCAGGTCCCCTTGACTAGTAGAATGCAAGTATTATTTATCGTCTTTTCTACTAAATCACAAGTACTAAACCGTAGCAAAATAATTCACACAAAAGCTAAAGAACAAAAATAAAACTTGCAATTTAGTAACAAGCTGTCTCCCACGTCCATACATTTTTTTATCGTCATCTGTCAGGCTGGTGGTTCTTCAGATGACTTTCCAGGTTCATATTTCCTGCCGTTTTGCACATCACACTCGCCATAAAAAAGTTTGCTCCGTTTAACAATACAACTAGAGCACATTGATTTATTAATCATCGGCTACTGGATATTAAATATATAGTAATTTTGACAGTCACAGAGATTAAAACTGCTGCATTGTTCCATTAGTATCAAGGGATCTTTTATATGTATCATGTCAGACAGGATAGCACATACCACAGCCTTTGATATACCAGAAATAATAGTACAACAGAAAATAAATTGTTTGATAGTTTGGCAGCTTTACATTTTTGTTTGTCAATACCTGGTCATTTTGAGGTTTTTTAAAAAGTGGTTTTCAGCAAGTATTTTCACTTGACAACAATGGCAGAGCGTCAGTCATTTTCAGGAATAACTTATTGTGACAGCTAATTTGATAATAAATTTGACCGTTTTACTAATGTCAATGAAATTTTAAAATATTAGGATATGAATTGTAGTTTAATAATGTACATAAATATTGGATATCTGTCTACATATGCCCAGAAGTAAACACAACTTTTTCTATGTTTTGCCTAATTTTAATCAACAATAACTGATCTAAAATATTGTAAAAAAAAATTAAAAACCCACAAAAATAATACTTACCAATTCAAATAAAACCTTTATTTTTATATATTTATAAAATTTCTAAGTGAAAATATGTGGGGGTTTTTGTTAAACATTTATCCAGTAGTCTTACGGTTAAAGAATATTCAAAAATACAAAATAAAATTAATTAACCTTCAAATACTGTTTAACTGTAGTTAGAAAAAAACCCAACACATTTCCTGGGTCATGTAGAACCTCCTCTTTGTACCTTGGTATGGACAGTGATTTACATCAATGTTTGTGAATTTAAAAAAAAACACTTAAGGGCAATTCTGTGGTCAGGTAAACCAACAGGTAATTATTAGAAACTTATTCTTCAAGTGAGACAAGTTTGGTATCATTTGAAAGGTTATTATCTGTAATGTCAAATGTAACTAATGCATCAACCATGAATGCAGCAATATTTTATGAAAAATTCTATTAACACATTTATCAGCATATTTATTATACATAAGTAAGTAGGAAAACATCTTTAGACAGAAATAATCCCAGACATGTCCTTTGTTAACTGACTTAATATATAAAAGAAATATTTATATTTCAAGCAAAGTTTTATCCATAATATTTACATATGTTACTTATATTCATATAAGTGGATTAAGACAGATTTATCAGTGTGCAAAATGAAGCTTCCAGCCAAAATTGTTGATTATGTTTTAAAATAAAAAACAGTACTTGCTGCTAACTGTTCAACTCCATAACAAAATAATAAACCCAGTAATTGCATTTACTGCCAGAATTATACAAATTGGAACATTTGTAGAGAATCACAACTAGCATGGTAAATGTGACATCACCTTTGAGGAAAACACCTTTTCATTCACTGGCAGCAATTTACTATTTGGAAAATTTCTTATTTAATTTTAGAAACATTATGTGTGGAATCAATAAAATATAAAGTTACTTATCACAAATAAATGCAATCATATTAAAATGTGTCTCTTGCACCTTGTTCAGGTCCCTAGTCACCGAGGGCTGTCACAGCTACAGTTACCACCATCTTATATGCCTTTAATTTTAGAATAGTTAAATTTGTCATAGTCATGCATGTAGCTAATGACAATTTTTCTTTTGTCACTTGTCATTTGTAGGTGTACACAAGGTGGCCATTTTGCCCCCCACCCCAACCCACCACATGTAGTCATAGGTGTTACCTTGAATTTCTGAATGGTGTTCATCTTAATTTGTACTGAACTAGTTAAGTTTATGACTAATATTTAAGGTTTCTTAAAAAACCCCACAAAAACCCACTCTTGAATCCCCTCCAGCGATGCATCTGGTAATTGTTTTTCATTTTCTTCAAAGAAAAATAATAAATCCTAGCTCAAAATGTGTTTTTGTTTTTAATATCATCTTGTTTGTTAACTATAATGACTGTTTTTCAAAACTTGTTAAGTTGTATTTCACATGAATACATTCGACATTATAAATTTGTTTATGTCTAACACCAATCATGTTTATTTCTATTGTTTTAGTGTGTGATTAAAACACAATTTTTTTACATCTGATATACAGATAAATATCTACCCTATAGGAATAAGACACAATATTTCTAATATGCCCTCACATATCACAGAAAATTAGACATAACCATGTGTGAGTGAAAAATTGCAGCAGTTTGTGTGCATACGTTCGACACCATGCATATTTTCCCATATATACCTAAAAGTGACATAAGGATGGAACAAAGTTTATAATAATAACTGTGCTCTAGTTGGTTCTTACAATGTACAACAATAAAATGTTGTGGAACTTTTTATACATTTATGTAATTTTTGGTTAAGTATATGAAATGTACGTCCGACACTACAGAATTGCCCTTAATTTAAAACATAACGCAGATTAAACAAATTCCATCAGAGGTAGACATTTTACATACTACACTGCTGTGGTCAATCACAAAGGCTTTTTTTTAGTCTGAATTAATTTAGATTAAGGGTTCTTCAATGTAGTCAAAATATTCAACGTAATATATAAAAACAAACACTAACATTTATGCCTGAACTGTTATTTTATTTTCTATATTACCAAGGTTTTGACCACATAATGTACCATACAAAATATAATGCCTCACTGAATACGGTCAACTATAGTTTTCAAGGCTACATTCAACTCTTTGTATCCGATTCTGTTTTTATGTGGATTTTCCCTCCATTATTACTGTTGATGATTCTTTTGTTACAATAGGATGCAACATAAAAGCTTATTTTGAAGGACTAGAAGCCACGGCAGGAAATTGCAGGAAATACAATCCATTGTTTTCTATATAATTGATGTTACCATGGCAAGCTTCCATTACAATTTCAACTGCTCAGCCTTCTGGGATTTATAACCGTTGCAACCACTGAAGCATGGCTGTGCTCAACAGGATTTAAAAGGACAAGTTAATATTTAATAACAACGGACTTGTAGCCATCAACACCTGAGCGGCTGAAAACAATTTACACCTAAACTGCATCCAGCCACAACCTGATAAATGGTGCTTAATGGATTCTATACAAATTATAATATTTATGAGATATTCAATAAAAGAATAATGTTCTCATTTGTTGAAAGATGTTATACATTTATTTTTTTCCAGAACCAACTTATATTTATCAGTGACAAAAAAACATATTAATATATTTTTTTTCAGAATTCTTCAATATCAACTGCATTTTTTTGCTTTCCATCAATAATATCATTATTATCAGCCACACATAAATAAGGCACCCCCACCTCCACATTATTACATATTAATGTCTGCTTGGTAGTTGGTACAAACAGGTGGTAAGGTACTGCAGTAGAACCCACACACAACCACTAATATCCAGCTCTGTACTGGTTTGAACAGTGATAAGAATAAACAAATTAGTCACGCCTGTTAGTGATGGTTTGTCTCTAATTAAAATATAATGAGAAACGAAGAAAGGCTTTCCATTACACAAGATCAATAATTTAGTCTTATTTTACGAGCTTCTAGTAGAGGAAGAAAACAGCCAATATTAGAATTTATGTACATGAAGGTTTAAAAAAAGAGAGGGATAATAAAAATTAATTAAGTCCTAAAGATACCTACATTTCACATGATAGAAAACCACCAGTGACATGTTGGTCACATCATATTTAACAATAACAAGTAACAACAGATTTAGTGAATTAGTAACCGTGAATATTTTTATACTGTAAATGTCAGTGAATGGAAGGACACACCTATTTGTTGTTGCTATAGAAACACAGACTAATCTCTGTATCTAATTATTAATATTTTCTCTAGCTGGTTATTAAAACTGGAAGCTGGAAGTATTGGATTTATGGAGACTGTCACCAACAAACTACAGGCTCCAATTTAGTCCATGTAACACAGGGCAAGCTGTTGTCTCACCTTACAACGTATAGCATAACTCATCAGTTAACAGACTGCAGGGCAGACAGCTGTTGCCAAATGACAAAATGAAACAGGTATAACAGAGACAAGATATATTTCAGAAGAGAAAATCAATTCTCTCACTAAATAATCCTTCAGGCATTTTGTATATGAATATCACATAAAATGTTTTATTGGACCCTCAATGATGAATTTAATTTAGGTCAAACTATTTTTTTCTCCAGTTTTTATTTTAGTACTACCATTAATACATTGATTTATGATGCACTAAAGACCAAGGACCATTTCAGAAATATTCATATGGGGTTGCAGGATGTGCACTTGGGATTTGGTTTTACTTGCCAATCAGGCCAGTGACACCAATACTTTACAATTTTTGTACTGTGCAAAGTTTATAGAAAGCATTATACTATAATTGCACAGCCAAACACATCAACATGATTAGAATATTACAATAACAAGTGGTCATTACAAAACAGAATATTTAAGGAACAAGCACTGTTACATAACTATTCAGTTTGTTTTGTTTGTTTTTGGTTTGTTTAACGACGCACTCAACACATTTTAATTACGGTTATATCGGCGTCGGACATATGGTTATGTCGAGAAAAACCCCAGTGGTCAGCTGACGGGGATCGATCCTAGACCGACCGCGCATCAGGCGGGCACTCTACCACTGGGCCATGCTGTAACTATTCAGAACACCTCTGCTTATTTTGCATAAAAAAAATTGAACACGGTGGGC
>JAECMU010028959.1:1718-13007 GCA_016106625.1 Dracogyra subfuscus | reverse complement strand
CTCTCTCGCCACCCCGACTGTCTCGCAATAGATTTGCATTTCCGCGCTTATATCCCATTAGTCATACATACTGTTCTTAACACATACCTTGGCTATCTGGACGGTATGTCCAGGAGAGACGTTCATGGTTAATTGTTTATTTATTAGCGTGTGTGGTGGTCTTAAATACCTACCCAGTGAATCGTAAATTATCTGTCAGTCTATTTAATATATATATAACGTATTTATTGACTTTCTTCTAGGTACTCACTTTCCGAAGTTCTTGGCGTCGTCTATGGTTTCGGGTAGAACTCTGTCCAGTGTTTCAGGTAGCCATAGAGACAGGATACCCGCGAAGATGGCGGATCCACCAAACACAATCAGAGGCAGAGCTTTGCTGAATTCGCCGTCAACCAGAGTTCCCTTAGAGAAAAAACAACTTGATATAAATGGAAATCGGTTATCTGATTCCAGGTAGCCACGATCATTCATTCAATTCGATTAGTATGGGTATGGGTATTCTTTTAACGTGCCCCTGTCCCTAAGGTTCAGGCACGCCCACCATGAGTCCAGGGGCTGACTTCGCCAGTCCCGGGTCCCATGGCGGGTATTCGATTAGTGTTTCTAATTGCCGAACCAACATATTTATAATACCACACCCAAGCAATGTCCATTGTGTGTGTGTGTGTGTGTGTGTGTGTGTGTGTGTGTGTGTGTGTGTGTGTGTGTGTGTGTATGTGTCTGTGTAAATATATGACGGTGCACACAGCTATATCAAACGGGGATGGGGTGGGATGGGTGTCTTGGGGGCGTCAACCGTAGAATCAAGCAATTATCCGGCCAATATTGATTTTGTCTTCTATTTAGGCCGTTATTCTCCAACGTTGTATTCGTTGTTTGTATTTATTTATTTATTTACTTACTACTCACTTATTGCTCGGGATGAATTAAATGTTTGCTGCTATCGTAAACTTCTGTGTTATTTGATATGGTGATGGCGTTCATGAACCACTGCCAGATGCTTCGTCTATAAGAAGACTGCCACTTGTCAGGTGGACACCAAACCCATGAAAACATCAGCCGTTTAGTCAGTGCCGTCTCATATCGCAGATAACCTCCAAACCAAATGTCAACCATAGCAAAGTTTGCAAGCCTTCAAGATTCCTAGTATGTTATAAGAACAGGACTTACCCCGCCGACAACAAAATTAGCCACATTTTGTATTTGACTAATACAATACTGTTTAATATAATAACCTTTGATCATTCTCAAAGAAATACTCCACATATTCTGAAAATTGGCAAGATTTGATACGATTTGAGTTTACGTCCAGAAAATAATATTTGAATTTCATGACAATTTCATCGATATTTAGTTTTTGTTCTTATTTATCAATTTCCAAATGTAATTGCAAATACTGTACCAGTAGAAGGGATCAAGCTGGCTTGTTGTCACGAGAGCAGCTTCCATTACTTATTTCAGTGTACACTTTATACCCAGCAAAGACAACATCTATTAGACTCTTTAAGTACATTTGTACCAATAAACCTCCAGTTAGTACTAAACAGTAGAACCACATTAAGTGACGACACAAACAAGCAAATATTGCATTATGTTCAAAAATACATTAAACAAACAGAAAGATGCAATAAATAAAATATGGTTTAATAAATGATTAGATAAATAAATTATGACACAATAAAAAATATATTAAAATGTGCGGCATTTATTGGCTATCCGACGTCAAAGGCGTGATGGCTGATTAGAAAGATAAACTACTTTAGTTTTTCCATTTTTATTTTTTAGCACTTTATTCACACTACAAATATATTTTGCTTGATATTCTATCTTGTAACTTTGTAATAAATATTTATTGTAGTCTTTCTTCCAGTTTCATTTTATCAGCACTGTTAATTTGTCTTGTTTCAAATATTTGTAGTAATAGTAGTCGCCTATAATGTTATAATATTTGTAATTAGAAGAGGGCCTCGTAAGTTGGATAATTTTGCCCAGTCATTTTGTATATTATATGCAATAAAATATGTTTCAAACAAACAAGGCTGACATATTTAAATTAAGCAGATTATTATTTACAAATAATATGTAACACACCAGGGTTTAAAACCGTTTAAAAACATCGAAAAATAGCGTCATTTTTCACGTGACGTTTGCACACGGACATCTTTACGGTACGGCTAACATACGGAAGAGATATTTGTATTCTAACACAGCGCATGGTACTCTATCCAGACAGTTTTCAAGAGTTTCATATATGTCATCTATGCCTCGATCGACGTGGAATTCATGATCTGTAAAGGTAATTTCCCTAGTATTAGGTATTGTAGGTCCCCTATCAAGGGTGGATCACAGCAATTATTAAGAGGATGACCAACTTTAACACAAAAGGGATTCCTTACTAAATCCGCTATATATGGCGACGCCATCCCGCCGATACGAGCACAGAAAGAACTGACACCCATCCCAGAATTCCTTACAACTGTTGGGAACAGTTCCGCAGCAAATACATAAATAATGGCGAATGCAGCTGATGCCCCGAGTTTGCCGATCATGGACAGAGTGACCGTGATCCACTCGTGATCTGAAAAAAACATCCAATCCTGTCATGAATTAGAAAGAAAAACAGTTGTTATGCTTAAAGGTGACACCAGAATAGAGTGTGGTCTCACAATGAAACATTATAAGATGTATTTAACTTAAAGGTGGACCGCACAGTTGTTGATCTTAAATGACGAAAGACTTGTACTGATTAGGTCTAATAAAATATTGGCAATGTGCACGTTTCTCTTCAGATACCAAACGTTACCATAATACACTTTGCCAACATGTTAAACATAGCTAGCGGAATGTTTTTGGTTTATTTTTATTAGAAGTATTATTTTCATTTAGTTAAAGACCACAACGATAATGTGAGAGGAAACTCGCTACCACCATGCAATGGGCTACTCTTTCTGAGCAGCAAGGGATCTTTTATATACAGCTTCTCACAGACATAATAGTACATACCACGGCCTTTGTTACACCAGTTGTGGAACACTGGCTGGAACGAGAAATAGCCCAATGCACGTACCGGAAGTGCCATATATTACCGGAAACAGGGTAGCCATGCACGCGATACCGCCTAGCAACATGCTCCCACAATGAAGCAACTTCCGGCCGACACGGTCGAGCAGTGCAATACACAGGAAATAGGAGACTAGTTCCACGATGTTGGCGATTGTGAAGTTGAGAAACACGTCGCCGCCGAGGTTGCCGACGTTCAGACCCAGGCCGTAGTAAACCATGCTGACGACCAACCTAGAACCGAGCAAACAAAACAGAACAGACTGGAAACTAAAGTCTTGCTGGAAACAGAAGCCTTATTAAATGATTATGTAATTGTAAATCACCAAATCCATTATAGTCTCCGCATTCGCATCTCTGTATAAGTGTAATATTACTACAAAGGTGTAACATGCATGAATCACTGTCGAATCTGATCGAGAAAAACATTAACGTTTTTCAAAATCGTATCTGTACAAAATACAAAAAGAATCGGGTATTTCGTCTATGTAAGGACTGTCACTTCCCACGATGTTTGTAAACATTCTACTCTGTATGAAACGCATCCCTGCTCAATTACATTTTCTTTGTTCTCAATATATTTTACAGGAGAGAATGACCCCCAAGAACCTTCGGTAGCCAGTCTAGATCCCTATCCATGCTAAAATATCTGCATACGCACTTAATACTTAGCAGCTGAAATGAATGTTCGTTTAAAGGGACATTCCTGAGTTTGCTGCAATATTTTAAGATGTTGTCGACTAATAAAATATTTCTATAATTAAACTTACATATTAAATATATTTTCTTGTTTAGACTATTAGTGGCTGTATATTAAACGTGTTTCTGATTGTTATAATATTTGTACTAGGTTAATTTTCATCGAAATTATTTGAAGACGAAATCCAGTTTGGGCTTCTTACAAATATTAAGACGACTAGAAACACATTAACTGTACAGACATTGATATTCCAAACAAGAAAATATATTTAATATGTAAGTTTAATCGTAGAAATATTTTATTAGTCTGAAATATCTTACAATGCAGCAAACTCAGAAATGTCCCTTAGAATGTAACGCACATTCCAGTAAATAAAGGACATAAAAACAAGTTCACAAAACATGTATTGTACAACTAAAACATCGACATTAATGGCTGGAGAATAAGTCATTGTAGACTTTAACAATACCCTTTTGTAACAGCAACCTACCAGTTTATAAATATTATCAAACTTCGGATGAGTAATGTAGGAGAAGTGAACATTTCCCATATTTTGGCTTCTGACGTATTTTCATCCAAAGTGTCCTTGTCAAACAGTTTGTCTGGCAGTTTCACTCCGTTTACTTGAGCTGCTTTCTGGATGATTGCTTCTGCTTCGGCGTAACGCCCTTTAGACAGCAGCCATCTTGGCGACTCAGGAATCAGCCTAGAATAAAAGAAAATATTTGGTCTAGTTATTCACGTACTTTTACAGTACATAGTGAAAACTGAATATTTTAATATTTAATGTAGCAGGTTATTAGCTATTTTATTTTCGTTATGCACGATTTATCGTTTTCCATTGGATGTTATCTGAAATCTAGACTACATTTGAACTCATTTTTGTCAATTTCACACCTCTTGCATCTTGCACTGTGGTATGGGTTTGTACATGCATATACAAACAAAAAAGATGTTCAAAAATACTTCTGAACTTTCCTCCAGACGCTTGTTGCCAGACTTCTAGTAGACTCTTTTCTTCATCAATATGTAAATACTACAGCGTTTATGAATAATATATGTTTTGTTGTAGCTGTTTAGTCTTAAAATGACCACCAGACAAACGAGTTGCATAATGTTTGAACGATATTGTCAAGAGTGTTTGAATTTTATATCAGTAATACATGTTAAAAGTATGGTGAAGGGACATCTTAACCATTAAACTATCTAGGCAAAATATTCTCATATACCAAAGAAATGATCAGAAAACGTGATAAAATTCTATCAATGTGTACCGGTAGTTTGATCTCGAGTCTAATTTTGGGAGATGTTTACTCGCAGAATTGTAGTCACTATAGTGATTAAACATAAATCACGTGTTCGAAACTAACCAGTAATAAGAGAAGAGTAGAACGGTTGGCACTGAGCATGCCAGATAGAGATGGTGCCAATCACGAAGAACGTAAGCCACGCCCCCAACGGTAAACAGACCAAAGCACCAAAATATTTCTATGACGATTCCGGCGAACGTTCGTTTGGATGGTCCGACAAGCTCCATTCCTGGAAAACAAGCGAAGTAGATTCTCAAATTCGTGTCAAATTGTTTTTTAATATGTGTATGTCCTGTAAGAAAAGGAATGTTTGTTTAACGACACCTCAGTGTATTGTAACATTTATTTGTATGTTAAAGTATAAATATTACGAAACTAGGTCTGTTTAGGAAAGCCGTTGTCAAATAGGTTACCATTACCGAAAAGGGATCTTTAGCGTGTAATTTCCAACAGCCATGACAGAATATTTCATGACATTTGCTACACCAATCGAGGGGCTCACGAGGCGACGGGTTTATCGGGACGAATGAGTTCCATACTTAGGACTTCCGGCGCGCGCTGTATCGCTTAGTCGTTACCCAGACGGACATATTGATAATGAGCGACTATGCATTGTACAATGCTAGTCCGTTAGGCAACCATCTGTTTGGAAAACAAATCATACTAAAAACAAAATGTGATATTTTGTTGAACCTGGATTTGTCAGATAGAGTTTTTTCTTTGCTGTTTCTTATAGCCTGGGAGTAACTCTTCAATACTGAGGAGGGTGCCTGGTCATAACCCTTGAGCAATTTCAAATATTAACCCTTTAATATCTGAGACACCACAATTATAAAACAAATTGCGATTTTCTCCAATTTCTTGCAAATAACTCCCACCAAAAGCATTAAATATACTTGTTTTGGTGTCTATTCATGTGGTAGGATATGTACAATCTATTTGGATACAATTTCATTAATATTAACCCTATTATTGCAATAACGTAGGGCCAAAGTGGCCATAGTAATATTTGTTTAAATTAGAGTGGTTCAAAGTAAATATAAAGACGAATGCTAGTGTTGGTTCAACGATAAGGAATATTAGGCCTTAGCCGAACTAGCACCAGGCAGATCTCACTTGAGGCACTGGTTGTCTGTAGATGGGGATGTGCCTTAGTGGTTTGCGTCACTGTCCATTAGTGCTGGTGGTTTTGCCTCACACGGAAGATTCCCGGTTTGCCGGAGTCCGATTAAGACCTACTATTCTTCAAAGTAAATATCTGGCTAGGCCAGAGTATTTAAAATCATTCTTTTCTTACAGGGTTGAAATTCATGGAGCCTGATCATGAAGAATGTTACTTCAGTTGGAAGTCCAATTGTCAAACGAAAACGGAATCCTTAATTCCAGCAAGAACTGTCCGAATAAGGAACATAATACGATGTAGCAAGATATATGGTGATGAAAAACATTTTGAACTTCAGGAAGCGTTGGACAAGAACAGTGGCCTTGCTATAAAATGTCACAAAAGCTGTGTGTCGCCATACACGTCAAGTAAACATACTGAACGCTACAAACGTGCAAATGCTGTAGAAACCGACTTGCAAGTTCCTCGGAAGATCACTAGACGCTCATTGTCAGATGACACAAGTGAATCTTTCAATTTTCGGAAACACTGCCTGTTCTGTGGCGAAAAGTGTAATATTCAGAGGGACAGAAAGAACCCTTCCAGGTGGAGGACTGCATACTTATGTCGAGAAACTGACACAAATATTCTATATTGGTGTCCGACATCGTATGGAGGGGGCACTAAGTGACCTGCACGCTGCAGCTGCTCGGTACCATGTTGATTGTCGACAGAGATTTATCTTCTCACTACCTGGGGAGGGTACAAGTAATAGACGTTCACAGGACGCTGACGATGACATTCCCTTTGAGTCTGTTGTTCAGATGCTGAAAAATGATAGGTCAAGAATGTGCGACTCCGTTGAACTGCTTGCAACCTATGTAGACTTTGATGGAGACAAACTTTCCCGCAAAGCACTTGTGTGTAAACGTAAGGACAGATTCGGAGACGATCTTCTTGTGCTGTCGTCACTTGGCATCGTAAATATATAATCACTTTTCGCAGCTTCGCCTCGCAGACACTCCGACTTATAAATGATGAAGAGGATGAAATAGAACTGATTGCGACAAAAGCCAGCAAACAAATCGTTCAAGAAGTGAAAACCATTCAAATGTATAAGGACCATTATGACATTAGCATTAATAAGGAACTTATAAAATAATCAGCCAATCACTTTTTATTGCTGTTGATAGCAAAGGTATTTCCAAAACTAGAAAATACATTGCCTGCATTGCTCATATGTTCAATTGTCACACACTTTGTCAGAGGTCAGGCCACTAGTTTGCAGGTAGATCCTGGGGGAAAGATGGGTGAGTTCCGACGTTTCAAAAGGTCTTGTGCACGAGCGGCAGTTACAGATATCAAAATGTAAGGCATATCAAATGCTGATAATGGTTTAGTCCAGGTTATTGTAGACAATTTTGATGCAGATATAGCCTCACAAAATGGGAAGCAATCAACTCACTCCTTGGCTGTCACAGAGGTGGAAGAAGAAACTCTCAGTGATCACAAAATAAAGCGGATCCACAAGGATAACATGTCCAAGGAGATCACATATGATGTGAATATACACCGGTACCAAGGGTCTAAACAGCCAGCCATGCCACAACAAGATGTCAGTAAGTCAGTCTTGTCTCTTAAATCGCTAACTCATCAAACCCTTGTAAAGAAGAGTGCATCGGAGCTGGATTTTGGATTTCTGCAGAATGTTGTGATGAAGGAGGACTGTCCAGAGTTCCACGGCTACAATGCCAAAGAAAGCAGAGACCAAGGTCACAAAGAGCAGGTCAAGCCAAAGGCTGTGTATCATCCACTGATGGACATAAAGCCCTCCGACCCTGACACTATTCTCTCTCCTGACTTGTGACCAACAGCTCTACCGGGTTGCAGTGCAAGTACTTTGGGCAGATCCAGAGAGGTTCACAGAAATGTACTTGCGGCTTGGAGGGATGCATGCACTGATGAGGTTTGTGGGAGCTATAGGTTCACTGATGGCTGTAAGTGGGCTATCTGATATCTTGACAGACGTGTTCGGAGGTGTTCCCAAGATGTTGAGTGGAAAGAAGTTCCCGCAAAACGTGCGTGCTCTACGGTTGCTTGCAGAGGAGGTTGTCCGGGGTGCTATAACCAGTGGTCAGTTTGTTTCTAATGATGACGTACATTAGGGCAGAACCTGAGGGTGACTGGCTTCTCCACCTTGTAACATTCAGGAAGATGATTCCATACTACTTTACCTTCGGTCATATCCATTATGCCAGCTACGGTCTGTACTACCTCCGCTCAATGGAGAAACTCCCTCCCAATATTCTGAGCCATTTCATTAAAGGGGAGCATGTGTTGCGCCACGTTTGTGGTATTTAGAATGGGATCTGGAGCGATTAGTTCATAGAGTCCGCATTAATGAGGTATGGGCATGGTTCTGGGGGGATCATAAGCATCACACTCAAGGAAGAAGCTCTGAAGGTTTGGGCCCTCAGTCGTCATTTATGCTGCAAGATTGAAGCGGGAATGAATGAGATTGAGGAGGATGAGACAGCAAACCCCAGTCATCTCTACTACAAGGAGGAAAGCAAGGCTCGAATTGAAGCAGATGCCAAGGACAGGGCTGGAATCCATCAGAAGTTGGACACGTGTATCGATCCATTGGACCCGAAAGAACATCCTGATGGAATAATGAACATTATCAGTCGGAGGACTGCAACACCTACCGTGAATGTGTACAATGCAGTAAGCATCGGGGAAGCACTGCTGACATCAACAACCCTTCCAGACGATGTCAAACTTGCCCCAGAGTATATCCTTAGAGATGATCAGATGTGGTTGCAAAAGTGAAAACCCTTGTAACTCTAAGAGGTGCAGTTGCCAGGTCAATGGTTTACCATGCACTATTTTCTGTGCATGCTCCAGAGCACAAAACACAGTAGCCTAGATTAACCATTATGAGCAAGATAATGACATTGATATCAGTATTTATAAGATGAACATTAGGCCTACCAGCAGTATGATCACATGTCATTCTGCTTTGATCTAAAACTTTTGTAGGTTCAACAAGTATGTTATTCAAGTGCGGAAATTTAAGAAAGCACAACGCTTATATGGGCATAAAAGGGTTAATATTAATGAAGTTGTATGCAAATAAATTGTACACAATCTAGCATATGAATAAACATCAAAACAAGTATATTTAATGCTTTTGGTGCGAGTTATTTGCAAGAAATTGGAGAAAATCGCAATTTTGTATAATTTTGGTGTCTCGGATATAAAAGGGTTAATATCTGAAATTGCTCAAGGGTTACGACCGGGCACCCTCGTGAATCGTGAAGAGCTACCCTACCGCTACAACAAACAGCAAAGAAAAAACTTTATCCAGGAAAATCCAGGTTCTGCCCCATGGCTCCCGGCTATTATGAACCAGTGGAGCTCATTTCAGTCAATTTGATAAGAATGTATTTTTGTTTCTTTTTAAGCAGTAAAGCAAGTTCATGCGTTCAATACAATACTACGAGGGCTGGTTAATACAGGCCAGTAACAATGTTCTGTTTGTAAATGTTCAACCTTGCTAATGTTAGATATGTGTATGAATTAATGTGTAATCGGTACGTTGTCTCGAGTGGTCAGCTATATGCTGTATTTGTGAACTGAACTGAACTTTATTTACACTCAGGCCGTGTACGGGTCAGTTGAAAGACCATTTGTATGTATGTGCGTATTCAGACGTGTTTCGTTATCGTATTTAATTACAGGCCCATTACATAATGTAATACACTCACACACACGCCTGCCTCAAACCAACTAGAAACAACAGTCGGCATAATAGATCATATATTGGAGGGGGTGGGGGACACTTTAATCAAAGATGTACATATGAATATATACAAAAACATAACTTGTTAAACTTAATATTGTACCATAAAAGGTCCCACAGTCGAAGGATTATCGGGGGTGAGGGACATGACCCCAGTGGTCCCACAGTTCATGAAAACACAGTGAATTTTGTTGGGATGAAATTCTTGGTGTTGATAAACCGCTCGAGCGATGTCTACACTAGCCTCATCCTGTGCGAATTGGCCTAGATGGCTCTATTTATAGGCCTAGATGGCTCTATTTAAAGGCCTAGATGGCTCTATTTATAGGCCTAGATGACTCCATTTATAAGTTTAGATGGCTCCATTTATAAGTCTAGATGGCTCCATTTATAAGCCTAGATGGTTCTATTTATAAGCCTAGATGGCTCCATTTATAGGCCTAGATGGCCTAGATGGCTCTAGAAGCTGACCTATGACAAAGGCTCCCATGAAGAGACCGGCGCTGGAAGCTCCAACGAAGAACCTGACAGCCACAAATACGTAGAAGTTGGTGATGAACGACGTCCCGATACAGGCGCCAGCGTGCACGACAACAGACAGCATGAAGGCGACCTTTCGACCAACTCTGGAAAACACCAGTCAGTAAAACATGAAATACAGTAATTACTGGGTATTAAATATATTAAAGCATATTGTATAGTTCTATATAGCAAACGTCACCTATCTACGTCAGTTACAGAAACAGCGCTATCTTCTAACAGCTAATCAAACTTTGTTTCACCGTTCTCTTTTAGGAGGTAATGAAAGGCAGTGATAATTTAAATGGACGAAGGACAAATAAAAGCATTTTATTTACTTTGATTTTCGTGAAAGATGAAAAGCGCGTGTTGAAGGAATACCACAGTGGCAACCTATGAAAACAGTCGTCTGGTTTGTCGTTCACCAGCCCCGTCGGGGAAATTTGTGTTTTCACATTCGATTACTTTGAATATGTTAAACGTAGAAAGCCCATCCTAAATCGGAAGATCGAGAGGAAATGTATGAACAATATTAAAATATGTGTTTCATACAGACAAGACAGACAGATGAACGTACGCGTCACTCAGCAGGCCGAGAAAGATAGCTCCAAACAAAATACCGCCCATCAGAACCATGTTGGCGTGCGCCCGTAGTTCTTTCTGGTTACATACCAGGTTCATCTGAAATACAAAGACGTAGTAATTAAACTAACGTTTCTCTCTGTCTGTCTCTCTCTCTCTCTCTCTCTCTCTCTCTCTCTCTCTCTCTCTCTCTCTCTCTCTCTCTCTCTCT
>JAECMU010028948.1:0-11419 GCA_016106625.1 Dracogyra subfuscus | reverse complement strand
TGTGTGTGTGTGTGTGTGTGTGTGTGTGTGTGTGTGTGTGTGTGTGTGTGTGTGTTTTGATGTGTGAATATATAGCTGTTTGGATGGATGTGTGGATTTATGGATGTGTATGTGCGTGTTTCTGGACGGATGGAAATATGGATCGGTGAACCAAGGTCTATGTGTGTCTGGTGCGTGTAGAGAACGCGCACGTGTGGATGTGTAGAAGGGACAAGATTTGTTTCAAATTCCTTTGGTTAATATAGGTGGACTGTATTCACTGTTTGACCAGTACATGGTAAACAAGATAATCCATTAATTGGTATGTGGTTATATCCTTTACCTTTATTGTTGACAATTATAAAACGCAGCTCTTCGCCGCCTTTAACAGGGGCATCCGTCAAGGTGAACTATTCGTTCCAGTCGTATGTTGCTGTGATCTAAATAGACTTTTAAGAATGTTCATAAGCACGTTGTACTTCCTTTTCCAAAAAGCATTTATAAATGCACCAATAAGAGTAAAAAACCCATAAAAGTTAGTTAAATGATATCGTGCTTGAATTTTCTGTTTATTGCCAAGTTTACAGTGGGTTATTATTACAAAATATCGAAAATACCCAAAACATAACAAACAAATTTACTTAATTTCCACTTATAAACATTACCTTTTTGTCTTCAGAAAAATATATAATTTTAAGTCAGGTTCACATCTGTATTTTTAGGGAGATATTTGATTCTTAAATCATTATGCAATGTACATATAAAAATAAAATGGAATTCATCTTCAAACGTATCAAGACAAAGGGACAATTTTGGACACGTCATGTCTATATATTTTTTTATGGACATTAATGTCAGTATAACAGTCTCAATCTTGTGAATGCACTTCTAAGATTATATACTTTCCAATCCAAATGTGTTTCAGCAATTATAATTGACTTAAATAATGTAAACAATTCATATCTATCACGAAAATTTATGTCTGTTAAGCATTTTTGTAAATATACATCTGTAAATCTTAATTTCAAAGTTGTTAAAAAAGCTTTAACGTCATCTATTTCCTGAAACATCTAGAGATAGTCAAAGCCATTACGACATAACACATTTTCCATCTGACTTGCCCAGTTCTGTTTTCCTTTGCAACAAAAAGGTATTGTAAACAAAAAAAATGAAAATTATATTAAAGGGACATTCCTGAGTTTGCTGCATTGTTTAAGATGTTCTCAACTAACGGAGACTTTTTAACTATTGTAATTACACATTAGTGGCTGTATATTAAACATGCTTCTGATAGTTCTAGTATTTTTACTGCATTAAATTTCGTTTTATTTCCTAATATATATATTTTGTTCGTACGTACGAAATTATTTGAAGACGAAATCGAGATTGGGCTTTTTACAAATATTAAGACGACCAGAAACACATTGAATATACAGGCATTCATATTCTAAACAAGAAAATATATTTAATGTATAAATGTAATCGTAGAAATATTTTATTAGTCGGAAACATCTTACAATGGAACAAACTCAGGAATGTCCCTTTAATATCTGTGTTTCTTATTTCTGTTAAGAATATTTACAACAACCATTGAATAAACATTGTTAGTACCAAAAGTCAAATACAATACAAATGGTACAAGGACATAATTATGTTATTGATTACTAATGACCCCCTCTAAGCCCTCACCACTCTCCCGCCAAACAAGGACCCCTGAACAACACAACACACACCAGCCGTACACACAAACAAACGAAATGACAATAACAACAATAACCCCGCCTGCCACCTACTGTTTGATGTAGGTTTATGTACAGATTATGTTGCTTGTAAAATCAGTCTTGTGACTCAAGGTTTTTAAAATACATATCGCTACAAGGTTATTTCATGACTGGTCAGGACCAGTCGGTGGTGAAAACATCTAGAAATATTAACATTATATTAAAAAATATGCTATGAATTTTATTGATTGTGAACATTTGTTTTTGTTGTTGTTGAAAATTAATTTTAAATGTTTCATGACGTATTCAGTTAGGTAAATAAAAAATTGAGAAATTTAAGAAAAAAAAAACACCCCACCCAACAACAACAAAAAAACTGAAAAAAAAACCAGAAGAAGAAAAGAAACCCTAAAAGAAATAAAAAATAAAAAATATCTCCCGACAACTAAGGCAGAATGAAAAAAAGTTAATTACAGTAAACCTTTTTTTTTCTTTTTGTTATTTTTTTTTGTAAACTAAATCTATCATATTATCCTGCATGCTATGTAGATAATGTTAATAAAGTTGGTTATTAACAAACGACCACGAACAAAACCCCGCTGATCTATTACTGGTCATATAATGTATGCTTTCTGCAACCTATGTGTACTTTAAAGAAAAGCCGCTGACTGACAGTATTGGGACGCTCTGTAACGTATTGCCATATGTATCAGCTTCCAAATGGCTTATCGCTGACTCCATCTTTCAGGTTGCTGGTTGCTATGGATGTCTGTGTCAAAACGGTATCTGTGCTATGCAGTTTTTCTTCTTTCCGTACTGAGACACGGCTCTTTGAGAACTGGATGTTAGGACTGTTTATGTTCTGTCAGAAACCTGCTTTGTGTTTCATCTTTACGTTTCATCTATCTCGTAACATTGATCAAGGTGATTGATTACATGTACATTCGACACCTGATAATGAGCCGTTTCAAACACCCCGAAACGTCCATCTCTCAATTAACAACTTAAAATCCTTCAGGGAGTGATGATATTGATTGAGTTAATTGCTTATAATATGCATTTATTTGACGAGCTAGCCTCTTTGTGGTAGCGTAACATGTGACTGCTATTTGCTATGATATGTTTGTTATGTTATGCTGTATAATTGCAATGTCTGGCTAATATAAATTAAAACACTCTCTCCGCGAATGTCACTTAGTAAATCCGTCCCGGGTTGGGTTTCTGCTATTCTGAGGCTCAACTCCTCTGTGGTATAGGAGCATGATTAAAAGTCAGTCAAACACACACACACACACACACACACACACACACACACACACACACACACACACACACACACACACACACACACACGGACACACGCACACACACACACACACACATACACACATATACACACACACATACACACACACATACATACACACACACATATATACACTCAAACATACACACACACACACACAGACACACACACGTACGCACACACACACACACACATACACACATACGTATGCACACACACACATACACACACACACACACATACACACACACATACACACACATATACACACACACACAAAACACACACACACACACACACACACACATTTAGTAAAGAGCCATTCTACGCGCCTATGATTACGATATTTATTGGTATATAATGAACATTAAATATAATCATCATCATCAAAAAATAGTCTGGAGGCAGAATAAAAGAAAAATGGCTTAAAAATAATTCTACCCAATAGAGTCAAAGCGACTTCCATTAGTCTATACTGGTTTTTAGTTTATGGTGACTTAAAGAGCTCAAACTTTACAGAAGCCCAAATTAATGTGACATCAGTATAGGAAATAAAAGGAACAATGAACATTTATCAGATAACAGTCTCTCAAATAATAACAACAAAAGCAACCATTTCATGCACACAACTTATTTTAAGTTCATTCAGCTCTGCTGTTAACATGCTACACAACCCAATTCTGTTCATGTTGGCTGCAAATTGACGTACCGTTTGCAGCATTTAACCAGTACTTCCATGAATAACTGTGGAATCTCCAGTACGTAAACTGTAACACAATGTTGGTAGCACACCACCAGAATGTGATTTGTCCCAGTCCGATTATATTGAATTTCGTGAAGTAAACTTGGCCTCTATTATGACCAATCGTACATTACAAACGTTTGGTGATTTTCAGTTCCAGTGTACACAAAGCTATTTTGAAATAGTTAGTGTTTCAATACACGTCCTTAATATCAGATTTCAAAATAAAACCACTTCAAACTGCACAAATAACCACACAACCGATTCTGTATCCCATTTTTAGTGGAAATACATACGTCATTTATTATTATATTCTCAATGATTCAAGGGCTCCAGCATGTTCTCATTTTCAAGATGGCCAACAACGGCCATCTTGGATTTGAAGATCAAGATATCGTCAGATTGCAAAAATAAATTCACCTACACATTGTACATCCTCCTTTTAGTGCAAATAATATGACTTCAAGAGTGCATTACTAAAAGTGGTGTGATTTTCTTATTTGTAATTAAATCAACACAATTATTTCACACATTATTTATTTGCCATTTACGCACAATACCAAATCCAGACGGAAAAACGTCTGGCATTGTTGTTACCAATCTCTGGGTCATAAAGAGGGGTGCGTCGAAAGTGAGTTCACAATGTCAATACCGTGTATGGCCACCGTGTGCGTGCACACAGGCCTGACAACGACGTCTTATTGATGACACCAAATGGTTCAGAAACCCTTGTGGGATGTTGTTCCAGATCCGAACAAGGTCACGACCCAGTTGGTTCAAGGTCAATGGCTGGTTTGGCAGGAGACGTAGGCGTCTCTCCATTTCGTCCCATACGACTCAGTGGGCGACAGGTCAGGCGAAACAGCGGGCCAAGGCAGTGTGTTGACATTCTGCTGTCTCAGGAAGTCGGTCACTACACGTGCGACGTGAGGGCGAGCGTTGTCTTGCTGCAACATGACGGCGCCACGTTGACCTTGAAGGAACGGGAGCACATGCGGTCTTATGATCTCATCCCTGTGGCGTACGGCAGTCAGATGTCCAGCCACAATCACCAGCTGCGTCCTCCTGTGTGATGTGATGCCTCCCCACACCATGACGCTCCTGCCGCCGAAACCTGCACGTTGCACAACGCAAGCGTCAGCGTAGCGTTCGTTAAGACGTTTATAGACTCGATTTCGACCATCACTACTGTCCAAATGGAATCTGGACTCATCAGTGAATAGCACACCTGGCCAGTCGCTCCTGGTGAATCTAAGCGCCGTCTACTCCATGCTAGACGCTCATTTCGGTGACATCGTAGTAGAATAGGACGTATTACTGGGTGTCGCGGCCTGATGTTGTGCTCCAATAAACGGTTGCGAACTGTCCTGGTACTGATTGCTCTCAACCAAGGGATGGTTCTGGCAGTCAAAGTTGCCGCCCGAAATCGATTCAGAAGATGTGTTACCCGAATATGGCTGTTCTGTGCTTGTGACGTCACACACGGGCGACCTGAAAGTGGTCTGTCTCTGGTGTTGCCTTGCTGTTGGTAACGTCGTCACAAATTCTGTATCGTGTTTCGATGCACGCCAAAACGTCTTGCGACCTCGTTATGCGCCATTCCAGTTTCGAGCATCCCGACCGCGCGGTGACGTTCAAATTCAGATAGGCGTGGCATGGCGTAAAAGCCGTTTAGAATTAATCAGAGTTGTTTTTCTAGATATTGTTTTAGGCATCTACCGTTTTCCGTTGCAAAATTAACAAGGACGTGCACCTGTACCACGTGCGGCACACGAACAATACGTGCGATTGTAATATCGAGGATAAAGTTTTGAACATAATGGTTGGGCACATGTCTCCTGAACATGTTATTATTTTATAACTTGCGATTATGATTTTATTAAACTTTTTGCCATGCACAGGAACCTTTTTCCGCTAGTGTAGAAATTAAATCGTTAAATAGACTGTCAAAATGGGATTAAAATGTTAAAACGATTGACAATTTTAATAATGAGAAAAACTAATATGCTTCTTACTGAGAGAAAACTAAATTACTAATTAGCGCTTCTGTTCTTGTTCAGTACATATTTTCCGTGATTATTCTGTTGGGCCATTTAGCAGTGCGACACTTGTCTTCAAAATAGCAGTTTTGAAATGTCTACCATCTGGATCACCCACATATTTATACCTATATAATATACTCTGGCTAAGAGAGAGAAAAAACCCATAACTTGAATAGCAGATGTGTGAAGTATTTGAGGTTATCGTACATCATAAATGGTAAACCATGTAAGTGGGGCATATCCAGTATGTAAGTTTTCACATGTCCGATAAACGATTTATGACTAGAGAACCATCATAAAGTTTTTCCATGACAAGAATTGTAGCCATTTTGCAAAATGGCGCCATTGGATCCTTCGATCCTTTACAAAACTTAAATATCTTTAAATAGTTTTCATACACAACGTCCTGGAAACCACAAGTAACAAGACGTCTATGTTACACGTGGAAGTATGTGACCGACCACCATGAATGAAATAACTCGACTTAATTTTCAAAATACACAAAAAAACCCCACCAAAAACCGTTGCTCATTATGATTTGTTTTGATGTATATGTTCCAAGCATAACACTCGATATTTGTGTTATTTACGTGCTGGAAACCAAGTATGCTATATTTCTCAGTAAAATTCTCCCTGGAATTTATACTGTTTAAAAAAAAATAACCTGTGGATTAGAATAATTGGAGTTTTCTGGAAGAATGCAGTTTCCTGGATTTACATGCTGGAAACCAAGTATGCTATATTTCTCATTAAAATTCTCCCTGAAGTTTATATTATTGTTTTTAAAATAAACTGTGGATTAAAATAGTTGGAGTTTTCTTGAAGAATGCAGTTTCCTGGATAGAAAAAAACAACCCAGTACGGCATTTGCTGATTATGCAAGTAGTCCCCGTTATAACTTACGTGCGCAAGTTATTACATATATTTGCCAGTGATTGACCATGTTTACACATTATTACTCGGGAATGACATGAGGCCGAATGCCAAGATAACTTTTGGAGGAGGTTTGGAAGTGGGGGGTCGTATATAAATGCAAGGTAATACACATATAATATAACTGTAGCAAAACATAGGGGTGGATCGGGCCCCTCTCCACATCCCCGATCCGCTTCTGTTAGCTATTTTGTAACCTATTCATTTAGATATATAGATTTAAAATTGCGTTTTAATTTTAGGTTGGAACGATGTAGGATGGCGGAATCCCAAGATCAAGACGCCCCATATAGATAGACTGGCTCGCCACGGTGTCATCTTAAACTCGTCGTACGTGCAACCTGTATGCACTCCGTGAGTAGCGGCGTAATTATTTTGGTGCAACCAGTTCATTGAGGACGACACCTGAATTGATTAAAATATATTTTATTCTTTGAAAAATAAAAAACGTAAAACAAAACTAAATGTTCAACAACAAATGGATTAGGCACAAGTTATACAACTTACTAGGCCTTCACCATACATGCCATGATACTAATATATTAATGCAGTTTAAATATGAACATAAATAGATATTATTGAAAGAGAAAAAGAAAGAAAGACACGTCTAAAGAACATTGATTTATTAATCATCGGTTATTGAATGTCAGACGTTCGGTTATATTGACGTAGTTTTTCATTAGTCTCAAAGGATCTTTTTTATAGATCATCCCACAAACAGGATAACACATACCACGGCCTTTGATAGGCCAACCGTGGTGCATTGACTGGTACGAGAAATAGGCCAACGGGCCCTCTGAGAGAGATCGACCCTAGACCAACCGCACATCAGGCGAGCGCTTTACCATTGGGATAAGTCCCGACCCCTTTCACACATAAATGGAACGAAAGGAGTAGGGGTGTGTTTATCAGATTACAATCTCTCAAATAACAACAACAAACCCCCAAAACAATCCCCAAAACCATTGCATACAGACAACTTATTTTAAGTTCATTCAGTATCCTAATTTACATGTTTCTTGTAATTGCGATCTTTGTGTGCCAAGATATACTGATTTTGACACACCCTCCCTGGCGGCCATGCCACCTGACATGACTTAGCCAATAAAACACAGTAACTCGGAGGGATGAACATTCAAGTTATAGAAATACAGGGGCTTCGCCAGCTGAACACATATCTCATTGTCAACAATTACCGCAGTAAACACAATCAATCAGACAATCAAGCAAGTAAGCAAACAAATTAGCAAATACATAAATAAATAAATGGTTTTGCAAGGCTGTCTATACGAATTACTAATAATAGGTTTTTCCTCATGTTTCAGATCAAGAAGTAGTTTTCTCACTGGATACTACCCTTTCAAGCAGGGTTTACAGGTAACACATTATTACACATCGTATATTGGGCTTACTTGTAACACATTATTACACATTGTATATGAGGTTTACAGGTAACACATTATTACAAATCGTATATGAGGCTTACAGGTAACACATTATTACACATTATATACTGGGTTTACAGGTAACACATTATTACAAATCGTATATGAGGTTTACTGGTAACACATTATTACACATTATATACTGGGTTTACAGGTAACACATTATTACAAATCGTATATGAGGTTTACAGGTAACACATTATTACAATTGTATATTGGGTTTACAGGTAACACATTGTTACAAATCGTATATGAGGTTTACGGGTAACACATTATTACACATTGTATATTGGGCTTACTGATAACACATTATTACACATTGTATGTGAGGTCTGCAGGTAACACATTATTACACACTGGATATGGGTTTTACACGTAACACATTATTACACATCGTATATGAAATTTACAGGTAACACATTAGTACAAATCGTATACGAGGTTTACAGGTAACACATTATGACACATGCGATATGAGGTCTACAGGTAGCATATTATTACACATCGTATATGAGGTTTACACGTAACACATTATTATACAGATATATGAGGTTTACAGATAACACATTATTAAAAATAGTATATTGGGCTTACAGATAACATATTATTACACATAGTATATGAGGTTTAATGGGTAACACATTATTACACATAATATATGAGGTTTAAAGATAATAATTATTACACATCGTATATGCAGTTTACATGTTACACATTATTACATATCGTATATGAGATCTACAGGTAACACATTATTACACATCGTATATGAGGTCTACAGGTAACACATTATTACACATAGTATATGAGGTTTACGGGTAACACATTATTACACATCTTATATGAGGTCTACAGGTAACACATTATTACACATCGTATATGAGGTTTACAGGTATCACATTATTACACATAGTATAGGAGGTTTACATGTTACACATTATTACATATCGTATATGAGATCTACAGGTAACACATTATTACACATCGTATATGAGGTTTACAGGTAACACATTATTACGCATAGTATATGAGGTTTACGGGTAACACATTATTACACATCGTATATTGGATTTACAGGTAACACATTATTACACACCCTGTATGAGATTTACATGTAACACATTTGTACACAACCTATATGCAGTTTACAGTTAATACATTATTAAACATTATTAATATGAGGATTACAGGTTGCGTTGCGTAACATTTGAACATGCTCATATAACACAGAGGTTTCGAGCATGTGTGCCCCGGAGTTCGATCTCAAAGAAAGCGAGGGACCCAACCCAGGGCAGATGGATTACAGGTAACACATTATTACACACCGTACATGAGATAGGTGGTCTACAGATAATATAATATTACATATTGTTATGTATGTGAGGTTTACAGGTATCACATTATTACACATATTATATGAGGTTTACAGATAACAAATTATTGCACATCGTATATGAGGTTTACAGGTTACACATTATTACACATCGTATATTGGGCTTACATGTAACACATTATCACACATCATATATTGGGTTTACATGTAACACATTGTTACACATCGTATATTGGACTTACATGTAACGTATTATTAAACATAGTGTTTGAAATTTACAGATAACACATTATTACACATACTATATAAGGTTTACATATAACAAATTATTGTACTTCATATATGAGGTTTAACAGGTAACACATTATTACACATACTATATAAAGTTTACATATAACAAATTATTGTACTTCAAATATGAGGTTTGACAGGTAACACATTATTACACATACTATATGAGGTTTACAGATAACAAATTATTGTACTTCATATATGAGGTTTACAGGTATCACATTATTACACATCATATATTGGGTTTACATGTAACACATTGTTACACATCGTATATTGGGCTTACATGTAACGTATTATTAAACATAGTGTTTGAAATTTACAGATAACACATTATTATACATACTATATAAGGTTTACATATAACAAATTATTGCACTTCATATATGAGGTTTAACAGGTAACACATTATTACACTTCATATATTAGGCTAAAAGAAAACACATTGTTAGTCCCCTACCGGTCCAACCGGTGAGATACTATAGGTTTCACATCCGTTCTTCTGTATGTCTGCCTGTCTTTTTGTCTGTCCGTCTATCCCACATATAGTTTTTCGGATGTTTTTGTTTAAGAAGACCTTGAGATATTGACCTGAAATGTTGTGTATAGTTTTACCATGTACTGTTACTGACCAAGTTTAACTTTTATGGTGTTTTACCCACGTTTCACAGAAGTATGGCCCTTGAATTATGGAGATACGAAAAACACTGCAGTTCGGTAGGGGCACAGGTATTGTTTTAGCAGTACTCTCATAATGCTTGTTACACATATGTATGAGGTTTACAGGCAACGCTTTATAAAACATAGCGGTATGTACTGTTCTGCTTACGGGAACTCGCTTACTTAATATCCTGCTGCTAATCAGTAATTGCTGCTTTCTGTTTGTTTCCATCGGCTGATTATATCTTTTCAGCCCAATAAGCTATACAATGAGATATAATCATAAATATACGTACGTCGTATAATAAATGCCTTCGGTGAACCCAGCATTTTTATTTTTACCTGTCCCAACCATCAACCCATCGATTGGTATGTCAAATTCCACGGCCTTTCTGTTTGTTTCCATCGGCTGATTATTATTATTATATATATATGGGCTCCACTATTTGTCTTATTTGTTTGTTTCCTTCTTACCAATTCAATATGTTCGGCTAGATCCTCATACTTTGTAGATATTGTGTAGGACTAGGAGTCAGGCTCAGGCTTTGTAGACTTTTGTTGTGTTTACTTGCGGAAAAACGACACCCTCTCCCCGCTAATAATGGTCTTATCCTCCGTTAAATTTGTATTATAGACAGACAGACAAACTGACAGACAGAAAGATATTTTATTAAAGTCTGACCCAATATAGGCACCTTAAAATACACGAGAAATATTCTTAATAAACAATATAGAGACCACTCCTTAGGGAGTGATGAGAGACTAGAAAATCACATCATCAATAATAAAATCTCCAAGCATACTATACGTAATATATATATATACAAATACAATACATGAAAAACATTTTTAAGTCGGTTGAGTGTTCACTTCGGGTGCTTGCGTCATAGGATTGAATCACTTCAGTAAATCCATTCAGATTATGTTTTTCTTTCGTTCCAATCAGTTCACCACAGCTGGACAAACG
>JAECMU010028900.1:0-11104 GCA_016106625.1 Dracogyra subfuscus | reverse complement strand
ATGCATGGATGGATGGATGGATGGATGGATGGATGGATGGATGGATGGCCACATGTACTGTTGGACAAACAGATAAAGGAATTTATGGGAAATAATTTTGTTTTAATATTGATGTAACAAATGAAGAAAAATACAAATTACTTTAAAAACCCTTAAAAATACAGAATGATACGCAGAGATCATCAAGAATGTATTAACTTAATAAAAAATAACAACAATAATTAGGTGGTTTTTTTTACATTGTTTCCTTCTTCTTCTTTGTTCTTTCTTTCTTTTTGAGCTATCTGCACTATTCTTATTACGTACTTTGATTTCAAAGTTTGTAAGACTTAAAAACACAGTTACCTGGCCTACTGCCAGGTTTGTGTAAGCAGTTATAACATGGAGGCCAAAAGCAGATATAACAAAACTTAACTTTTTTTTTACCACTTTATTACCTCAATTGTTGAAAACAGAGTTTTTGTTTAAACAGTAGTTATACTGTCCAAAAAGAACAACTCACGATAGAGCAGGACTTGTTTTCCAGTGAAGTTTGTTTGGTTGTTTTTGTTTAACAACACTACTTGAACATATTGTTTATTAATCATCGGCTATTGGATGTCAAACATCAGAAGTCTAATACACAAACATCTCTTAGAAAGAAAGAAAAAGAAAGAAATCTTTTATTTAACGACACACTCAACACATTTTAGTTACGGTTATATGGCGTCAGACATATGGTTAAGGACCACACAGATATTGGGCTACTCTTTCCGATTAGCAGCAAGGGATCTTTTATATGCAACATCCCACAGACAGGATAGCACATACCACGGCCTTTGATATACCAGTCTTGGTGCACTGGCTGTGACGAGAAATAGCCCAATGGGCCCATCGACGGGGATCAGTCCCAGACCGACTGCGCATCGAGCGAGCGCTGTACCACTGAGCTACGTCCCGCCCCCTAGGTTCTGCTAGACAACAAAGCATCTTCTTTGTAAGTTTTTTAGCATCGCATTTCGAGATCGCAAAGTTACGAGACTTCAGTGAATCAGGCCTATGGTCATTTTTTCCAGTCATAGAGAAAAAACCTGCTACATTTTTTCCATTAGTAGAAAGGGATCTTTTATATGCACCATTCCAAAGACAGGATAGCACTTACCACAGCCTTTGATATACCAGTTGTGGTGCACTGGCTGTGATGAGTGTTCTTCAATGAGAATAATGGAATGCCATAAATGAATATTCATATTTACAAAATAGATTTAACTGCAACATTAGACAAAATAAATTCACTAGCCATCGGACATGGCAATAGTAGTTATTTAGTAGCCCAAAATTGAATATCCTTAGCTATGGTAGTGGAGCTACCATAATCTAGAATCCCTGCACAGAAATCAGAAAAGTAATACCCAATATCTGACCTTTTTATTCAGTAAAGGCAGCAACAAAGTTAAACATTTGTTTTGTTTAACAGTTTTACTAGAGCACATTGATTAATTAATCATCAGCTATTGGATGTTAAATATTTGGTAATTCCGACACGTAGTCTTCAGAGGAAACCATTATCAGCTAGATATATTTTAATAATTTCATGGGTGAAAGTTGACAATTTTGAAAAACCTGAAAAATATTCTGGGTGCTAGGGCTTCTTGTGGTTCCAGGGCAAAGCTTTGTAATTTTATATGCACTTCCCCACAGATGGGTGGGATGTAGCCCAGTGGTAGAGTGCTCATTTGACGCACAGTCGGTCAAGGATCAATCCCCGTTGGTGGGCCCATTGGACTATTTCTCGTTTCAGCCAGTGTACCACAACTGGTATATCAAAGGCTGTGGTATGTGCCATCTTGTCTGTGGGATGGTGTGTATAAAAGATCCTTTGCTACTAAAGAAAAGTTAGTTTTATTTAATGATGCCTCTAGATCACATCACCGGCTATTGGACATCAATCTAATGAAAAAAATTAGTGGGTTTCCTCTCTAAGAGTATATGTCAAATTACCAATGTTTGACATCCAATAGCCGGTAATTAAAATATCAATGTGCTCTAGTGATGTCATTAAACAAAATAAACTAACTGTTCCCCACAAACAGAACAGCACATACATTTATCATGGCCTTTCATATACCAGTTGTAGAGCACTGGTTGGAACTAGAAAAACTAATCAGACAATGTGTCCACCGAGGAGTTTCAATCCTACAACCCAGGCATCTCGGGCGAGCTCTCTATCAACCAAATAAAACCTTCCTTCCCTTCTTATTAGCAGGAGAAAAGACAGCATAATTCTACTTGGGAGCCGGAACCATAATGTGAACTCAGTACCTACCAGCCTTAAGTCTGTAGACTCTAAAACCATTATATCACCCAGGCATGTTAAACAATGTGTTATGGGGTAGCTATCATTAAACAAACATTCCTTCTGATTTATGATTTACTATATGTGTGTTTCTGTCTGTGTATTTGTGTGTGTCTGTGTGTGCATGTCTGTGTGTGTGTGTATTTGTCTGTATGTATGTGTGCATGTGTGTGTGCATGTGTGAGTATGTGTTGTCTGTCTGTCTGTCTGTCTGTCTGTTTGTCTGTATGTGTATGTCTGTATGTCTGTCTGTGTCTGTCTGTATGTGTGTGTGTATGTGTGTGTATGTGTGTGTGTATTACCTGTGCATATATTATGATAATGAGAGGGTATTGGGAACAAAATGGAGGCCACCACATTGGCTGCACCCATGTCCCAGACAGCTGTTCCCACACCTTCTCATCTCATCTTGTTTACAGTCTGTGATTCAACCTTGAAACCATTGCTCACCGGAATCATGAGGATACAGGGCTATCTGTGGAATCATGAGGATACAGGGCTATCTGTGTAGTGCATAATGAAGAATATTAACAAGCTACAGTCAGTGACAGCTAGTGGGTGTACACTGTAAAATCTTTGCCAAGAAATTAATCTTAGATTATAAAAAATGTTTGCTTTGTTTAACGACATCACTAGAGCACATTCATTAATTAATCATTGGCTATTGATCTTGACATACAGTCTTAGAGAGGAAACCCGCTAGAGAGAGAGAGAGAGAGAGAGAGAGAGAGAGAGAGAGAGAGAGAGAGAGAGAGAGAGAGAGAGAGAGAGAGAGAGAGAGAACCAGACAGACAGACAGACAGACAAAGAGACAGAGAGACAGAGAGAGAGAGAGAGAGAGAGAGGGAGGGAGAAAGAGGAAAGAGAGATTACTAAATAAAAGTATTATAATTAAGAATGCTAAACCTTTATTTAATGACCCACTCCACACATTTTAAATATATTTATATAGTATCTGATATAAGATTAAACACCACAAAGATGATTAGAGAAGTAAGCTGATATCACCACTGCATGAGCTACAACCAGCCTCGGTGCTGTCATGGTTAAACTATCGGACATAGGGCTGGTAGGTACAGGGTTCGCAGCCCGGTACTGGCTCCAACCCACAGCAAGTTTTAACGACTCAATGGGTAGGTGTAAGACCACTATACCCTCTTCTCTCTCACTAACCACAAACCATTAGCAACTAACTCACTGTCCTGGACATACAGCCCACATAGCGAAGGACAGCATGCATGAACCTTAATTGAAATTAAGCACAAAAATACATTGAAATGAAATGCATGAGCTACTCTTTTCGATTAGCACCATCCCACAGACAGGATGGTACATAGTATAGCCTTCAGAATACCAGTTGTGGAGGACTGGCTGGAATGAGACATAGCCCAGTGGGCCCATAAATGGGTATTAATCCTAGACACACCGCTCATCAAGTGAGCGCTTTACCACTAGACTATATCCTGCTCTTTTAAAATAAAAGATGAAATTTATGCCACCCAAATGTTAAAAATGTTAGTGACGTAATGAATCCAGGGAACAATATTACAAAAATCATAGGTAACCGGACGTCAGTTCAATTGAGTTTTATTTAGGCAACTGATTGTTCGATTATGTGAATATAGTTCTCATGACCAATGAGTTAGGCCTACGTAATCCTGAAAGACTTGAACTATGGTTCTGTGCTACATTAATGGTTCAAATGTAGTTAAAAACATAAACTGATTTTCACTTTCATTACTGATATGTGCTACTTTTAAAAGAAAGGAAACAGTGTTTCGTTTTGTTTACATTTATAATTAATTTTTTATGTGTACCACCGGACTTAAATTTTGATTGTCCAGGAATGCAAGTCCGACCCGGACTTGATATTCTGGCAGTCAGACCAGTATTCCGAGGGGAACTTAAAGGGACATACCCTAGTTTTTAAACACTAAGACATAGTTTTGACTATTAGAGGTGTTTTTTGATAACTGAAATCATACTTTACTTAAATTTTACTGTTTAAAGTATTCATTTCCGTACATTCGAAGTGTTTTTGGTCATCCTGATTTTTTTAACATCATAAAATGCATTTTCATATTTTTAAAAAGGCAAGTGCCTCTGAGAAGTAACAGTTATGTAGTCGAGTTTTATTCTATTTTAGAGGATATTTCACCATTTCAAAGTCAAAGACTCATGTTTCACTCAATTGTAACTTTATAAAAATGTGTTACAGGTTTGTAAATTAAACTAAACTTAATGTTAATTTTCATGAACTGAAACTAGGGTGTGTCCCTTTAATGGTAGAATGTAATTTTTCACCACATAAGCTATTGGTGGTTCTCATGATTTTAAAGCTGCATAACCAACACCTGAAGAGAAACAACGGTTCTTGTTAAATATTGTGTTCTGGAATCCTTCAGTAGGGCTAAAAAAAAAAAAGAATTTTTTTTATGTGATTTTTTATTATTAGTTTTATTATGTTTGAAGAAAAGTTACTATTTCCTATACTACTACAGGCTACTACATAAACTGTAGTACATACACAATGAATTAATTAACATGGAAAATTGTTTGCAGCGAATAACTACCGGTGCATCTTTATTTTTTTAAGTAGGAACCACACACACAGGCATTTTAGTACACTATAAAGTGGCAAATCTGTCTGAAAAAGATTGATGGTACAGCCGACACTTTCAATTTTTAGCAATAACTACTGTGCAAAAAATCCTCTATGTAAACATGCGATTCATCATAATGCAACCCAACTTATCGTTCAAACTCTCATTGGAAATGTGCGAAAATCATCAACATTTCACTACGTGGATCTGTGCCGTGGAAAGACACCAGACAAACAGGCAACCGAGGGCTTTTCTTATGGAAGCTACTATTTTGGAGAAGACATCAAAGGGTGCTTCTCATTTCGCCGCTAATTACGCTGACAATTTGTGAGGTATTCCTGGGGAAAGGTTCGCACAGGTCTCCCCAGGTGTCTCTGCTGTATCACTTGAGCTAGGGTGGGATTTTTTTTTTTTTAACCTGTGTACCTAGACTTTAAAATAATAGTAATATTCTGTACTTTAAACAAACTCATCTGTACTCTAGTGAGGTGGGTTTTTTATATTTACTTTGCGTATAAACAAATAGACTATTCTAAAAAAAATTAAGTTAACCCTTTTGACAAAATATATTACTGTTATCATTACTGTACGATTTTCTTAACCCTAACCCTAAAGCTTACCCATTTTCTTTCTGGGGGTGGCCCCCCCCCCACCTTCTGTTGACTGGATGCATTCAATTCCATAGCACCATACCAAAGAAACACTATGAATATATGGAGTTTAAAATAAATATAAAATTATTTATGTTAAACAAATAGTCCACTTGAGACTGGGGGTGGGTGGGTGGGGGTGTGTGTGTGTGTGTACCAGTATACCTACAGTTTAAAAAAAAAAGACTTTGAAAAAAGAAGTAATATTTTATACTTTAAACAAACTCATCTCTACTAAATTGAGTTATTTGTTTTCTTTACCTTTACCTTTCTTTTGTTTTATTTACCTGTGTACAAAGAGTTTAAAATAATAGTAATATTCTATACTTTAAACAAACTCTTCTCTACTCTATTAGTCTTTTTTCCCCCACCTTTATTCTATGTATACAGAGTTCAAAATAATAATAAAATTCAATACTTTAAACAAATTCATCAGGACTTCTAGAATTTTTATGAAATTCATTATCCATGTGATCAGTGATTTTTTTTTTTTTACTAGCCACAATCAACAATTCACTAGCCCTACTTTACTTTAAGTTTATAGAATTTTACTGAATAATATTTATAATTGGATATGTCACATAAAGAGGGAGATACTGGTTAAAAACACTAATATTGGGGTTTGAATGGGGCCAGGTTAGTCATATTTACAAAATAAACTTAACTGCAACATTTGACAAAACATATTTCACTAGCCGTCAGACATGGCAATAGTAGTTATTTACTAGCCCACTATGGGCTACCATAATCTAGAAGCGCTGTCATCCCTATTCAGCTGAGCTGTTTGTTCCCTTGTGTATATCTTAGAGTTTAAAATAATAGTAATATTTCACCCAATTAGGTGTTTTAACTGTGAGTTTAAAATAATAGTAATATTTCACCCAATTAGGTGTTTTAACTGTGAGTTTAAAATAATAGTAACATTTCACCCAATTAGGTGTTTTAACTGTGAGTTTGAATAATAATAATATTTCACTCAATTAGGTGTTTTAACTGTGAATTTGAAATAATAATAATATTGCACTTAAATAACTTTTTTATCTGTGTGTGTATAGAGTTTGCAATACATGTAATATTGCACTCAATTAAGGGTTTTTTTACCTATGCGTAGATAAAAGTTTGAAATAATAATAATATATATATGTATGTATTATTAGATAATAATTTAATTACTTAAATACCAACCTGTGATATAATGGCACATGTCAGAATTTCCAGTATTGAAAAGGCAATTCCATCATGTTTAAAACCAAGAAAATATATACTTAGATATACAAGTAACTTGTGTTGAATCCAACATGGCTTCATCAAACACGGAGAGCATCATAATACATAGAAGATGGATAACCTGTGTCTATCATCTGAGCACTACATCACCCATTATCTCACCGAAGACACAAACAATCGGCCTGCTGCAGTGTCCCATTGTTACGGACACGCAGCCACTAAAAGCCCATTGCCGCTGACGCACCGTAAATAACAACACTGACATACTGTAAACAACAACACTCAATCAGAAACGGGTCCCAGCAGTTTGCCTCATCCGCATATTTGGTACATAATCTCCAAACTGTCTATAAACACCTTTGTGTTGGGACGCCCGATGATGATCGCACGAGAGCCGTGTCGACACATTATTGGCAGCCCTCGGTCCTCACCTGTAGTTTACTTATGGCAACCAGGTAACACAGCCTTTGATCTTTGCTAAAAGGTGAAACAAGCAGGTTAATGTAGCAAACAAGGTGCTTTGTGTTTTTATCCACTGAATGGGACAGATACATGTATATAATATATATTATTTATGTGTCTGGGTGGTTGGTTTGTTGGTTTGCACTGTACAAAAATCTGTTTACTTGTTAAGAAATATGGTCAACAAAATTACTTTTACAACAAAATATAGAAATGTCTATTCCTTAAATAGTCAAATGTCACCAAAGAGAGCATCAAAAGATGGCCTCTTAAGAAAGGTAGATACTTAATTACAGATCAGTTTGTATATGGCTGCTTTAAAGAGGTGGCTAGTTAAACAGGTTTGTCTATTGTTTAAAGTATTTACAGCGATACATAATGAACCAGTATATGAAAATACTTTACGGTACTTTACTTTTACTTTTTTGTTTAACGTGCACATTCAGAGCAAGCTGTTATAGCACACGCCTGTCTTGGGCACACACCTCAGCTATCTGAGCTGTCTGTCCAGGACAGAATAGAAATTAGTGGTTAGTTGTTATTGTTAGTGAAAGAGAAAAGAGGGTGTAGCGGCCATACACCTACCCAATGAGTCATTAAAAACTCGCTCTGGATGGGAGCCAGTACCGGGCTGCGAACCCAGTACCTACCAGCCTGTTTTCCGGCGACTTAACCGCTAGGCCACCAAGGCCGGTTATGAAAATATGCCATACATTTACTTAAATACTGTTAACACAATTCAAATAATAGTGGGTTTTTTTTCTTCTAACATGGAAAATACTATTTTTTATTGATATATTTTTTTAATGGTTGCTCTGTTTCACAATATATTGTAGTAAGTTTTTAAATCATTACATGATTTACTATTTGTAAATTTTCAAATACAACAATTAGATAACAGTTTTTATTATATAACATTTAGTGAAATATCTTAAAATATCAGTGAAATAAAAGTGTTATTAGTCACTCAGTGACGATAACACATTATAGAGTTAATTTTTCACTATTTTACTCAAAAATGTGTTATCGTCACTGTAGGAAGTGTTATCGTCACTGTAGGAAGTGTTATTGTCACTGTAGAAAGTGTTATCGTCACTGTAGAAAGTGTTATCGTCACTGTAGAAAGTGTTATTGTCACTGTAGAAAGTGTTATCGTCACTGTAGAAAGTGTTATCGTTACTGTAGAAAGTGTTATTGTCACTGTAGAAAGTGTTATTGTCACTGTAGAAAGTGTTATCATCACTGTAGAAAGTGTTATCGTTACTGTAAGACTTGTGAGATATGATTGCAAACTTCAAGAGATGAGATATAAATCATATTTGACAAAAAAAACATGAAATATCCTCTATATAGGATATAGATATACACTTTGAACAGCACTAATGACTGAAAATACATATTTAAAATAAACAATTTTCTTTTTCAAAAGACTCAATCTTATAAGGTATTTGTATGTTCTTATTTCTTCTCTTTTTTTTTTAAATTAATGAATGAATGTTTAACAACACCCCAGCAGAAAAATACATCAGCTACCAAATGTTAAATAATAGATTTAAAAAAAAAATAATTTAAAGACAAACATTTAGCCAGTGGACTAATTATTTATCCAATTTAGACAGGATCTGGTGTTTAGAAAGTAGCATTTTAAAATTTAGAAAAATACAGGATCATGAAAGTTTGCTAGTTTTGACAGGATTCCAGTTTATACAGGTTTCACTGTATTTCCCTTTCTGTATGAGACTCCTCAACAAGGCCATGCTCTACACTTGCAGTTAGCTGAGCTACATGTATCTTCGTATCACTTGAGCCTGTGGAATGCAGAACCTGCATACAGTGTCTGCCAAATAATCATTTCCCATGTGGGGTTATACACATAATAGCACAGTGAAGTGGGTTTTAAAAAATGTGTTATAAAGGGCATATTTTATATACTGTAAACAGAAATACATAGGTCAGGTCAGGTCAGGTCAGGTCAGGTCAGGTCAGGTCAGGTCAGGTCAGGTCAGGTCAGGTCAGGTCAGGTCAGGTCAGAGAGTTCAATGTGCACATTCAGGGCAAGCTGTTGTAGTGCACGCATGTCCTGGGCAAAGGTGTCGACCTCAGCCAGCTCCTCCGTCCAGGATAGGAAATACATAGGACAATGTAGGACAATATATAGGACATTGTACAGTAAAACCTGTCTAAACTGGACCCTGAACAAACCAGAAATATTCTGCCAAAACTGACCAAGTTTTGTGGTCCCATATTTAAATTCTAAAACAAGACGCTCTAAACCCTGGTTCCTTTCTAAATATCATATAAATATTTGATCCCAAGCATGATCCAGTTCACACAGGTTTCACTGTACATGTTGATTTATTTATGTAACTGGTAAATGACACAGCATACATTTTTTTTCTAACAAACGGCCACACCTGTAGATACACGTAAGTGTGTGAAAACCAAAGCACTGCCTAACCTTTCCTCAATTAAAGCAGGAAGAGAGGAACAACAAGTTGTGAAGAAGACCACCATGATGGGATTGCCAGAGAGATCCACGGTAACGGCTCCACTTACAGGAATAAATCATCACTGACACCACCAAAAGATATGCAGCTCATCCACCAAAAGACAGGGCTGGTAAACATATCTATAGTGACTGAGTCATAGGTGGAAAAAAAAAGAAAAAAAAAGGAAGAAAAAAAAAAGGTCATCTGTTACTAATGTTAGAAGGAAGGATATTATTTGATGTGCATGTTCAGAGCAAGGCTGTAGTAGTGCATGCCTGTCTTGGGAGCAGGTTTTTGTGTGTTTTAGTTGCTATGTCCAAGATAGGTTGAGTTGATATTTTTCTTTTATTGATCACCCCAAATATCCTCAAAGACTGAGTTAAAATATGCAGTGGCATTTGAAGGCAACTAGAGGTGGGCTATACTACCAGTTTACAGGTTTATTGCAATACAAAAGTCCATGGGCCTAATTGACTAAACACTTGCAACTTTGGGATCTCGCAGTGCGATGCTAAAAGACTTGCAAAGAGGATGCTTTGTTGTCTAGCAGAGCCTAAGAGATCTTTATGAATTAGGTTTCTGCTATGATATATTGTGGTACATTTACCGAGAAATTATTTACACAATACTCTCAGGAGTTTCCGTCACTCTATCAACGTTGCTTCTTATTTTATTTTTTTTGGTGGATGGGTGGGTGTTTTTATTTGTTTTAAACAACATTTATTTCATATATGGTGCATATAAAAGATCCCTTACTGCTAATCTAAGAGAGTAGCCCATGAAGTGGCGACAGTGGGTTTCATCTCTCTCTATATCTTTGTTGTCTTTAACCATTATTATTATTTATTATTTAATTTTTTTAACGACGCACTCAACACATTGTAATTACGGTTATATCGGCGTCGGACATATGATTATGTCGAGAGAAAAAACCCAGTGATTAGCTGACGGGGATCGATCCTAGACCGACCGCGCATCAGGTGGGCACTGTACCACTGGGCTATGCTGCCCGCTTGTCTTTAACCAGTGCCTGTGCTTATAAAACTTAAAGTCTAGACTTTAACGTTAACGTGGACCCATTCATGATTATTAATTTTTTTTAATTATTATTATTATTTATTTATTTATTTTATTTTTTTTAATTTGGGGGTGGGGAGGGGGTGTTGCTTCTCTCCCCAAAAAAAAAAAAACTTTAACTTTAAACCCAGGTTTATTACCAACTCACTAGATATTTTATACTGGTCAACATTTGACCACCTGCAACCATCAATAAAAAGAAATAAATCTGCTAAAAAAAAACATCTAAAAAAATCCACCCACCCACACAAAGAGTTAAGA
>JAECMU010028891.1:0-11405 GCA_016106625.1 Dracogyra subfuscus | reverse complement strand
CCCCCCCCGCCACTGGTAGGAAGCGGGGGTGAGGAAATTAACACTGTCACATTCTCACCAATGGCAGAACTAATGGTATTGATTGCCTGTGTTAACACTGACGATTTCGTCACTGCAAACTTTGACCCAGCCGGATGTTATTTGGTTTAGTGCTACCTATTATTTTGAACGCAACTCAGTTAAAGCGAGCGCTGCATATATATATAGGGTTACCTATCATTCCGTTCAATTATAATTCCGTTCAGCCAAATGGGATTTTATCTAGGTAAAACTACATATTAGGGCCTATATATACAATAATAAACAATAAACGCTCACATAACGTCACTTGTAGCTATATTATAGGTCCGGTATGTAAAGTCCGAATGCGTTAAAATGTTAATAAGGAAGGAAGGAATACGTTTTATTTAATAACGCGCTCAACACATTTTATTTACGGTCATTTGGCGTCGGACATAGCTATGGTTAAGGCCAACAAAGATACTGAGGGAGGAAACCCGCTGACGCCACTTCAGGGGCTACTCTTTTCGATTAGCACTTGGTGGAGCGAGAAATAGTGTAATGGGCAAACATTTTAATAAAGGTTTCTTTTAAAAAAAAGTTTAACAAATAAAAATAAAAATTGCATGACATAATTGAAGTTTATTATCTAAAACCTGAAATATATGAATCACTTCACTTGCTGCCAGTCGGAAAGAGTAGCCCATGAAGTGGCGACAGCGGGTTTCCTCACACTATCTGTGTGGTCCTTAATCATATGCCTGACGCCATACAACCGTAAATAAAACGTGTTGAGTGTGTCGTTAAATAAAACATTTCTTTCTTTCTTTCACTTCAGTGTAGGCCTACTAAAGCTTTTTTAATGTCAGTTCCTACCTTTATTTTATTTTAACATCAATGAATAGTCGAATCTTGCAGATTGGGGTTTCCGATTGACAACGAACTTGAACAAGAAGTACCGATGATGTAGATGATACACCCATGAACAGTAGGTATAGTACGCAATACACTGCCATCTCAAGATGTAGGCCCTACTTCCTTGCATGATGAGGTTTGATGATCCTATATAAATTAATAGGGAAGATAAGGCTGGGACAACGGTTTCCTGTAATGTGCAGTGATCTGTGAAGAATATATCATGGTGCACAACCCACAAACCAATCACTGAAATTGTTATTGCATGCAAGGTTTATGATTCTGTACGAATTGACAGAATGATATGCTTCGAAAACGAAACGTTTACGGACGGACGTCATATAATACGACCCGTGTAACTTAAGTTACTACCTGGGGGTCTCTTTTGACAAAAGACAGACCTGGAAACAACAAGTAAAAAAGCCGAGGGAAAATCTCGAAGAAACTTGCCATAATGAAAACAATAGCTGTCACCAACATACTGCTAAGAGTCTACCAAGGAGCAATCATACCACATGTTGATACGGATGCAGTGTATGGTCAACAGCAGCAAAGTCGCATCAACTAAAACTAGATAGGTAAAAAAAAACACCCAAGCGCTCAGGATCAATGAGGTTAACCCCCATTGAGAAAATGGAACAACTCCCTGGCATCGTACCCCTCAGCAAAAGCGGGACTCCAAGCTCATGATAAAAGCCACTAAATTCAAGTCTTTGATACAACACCCAAATGAACAAGAGAATGAATTACTATCCCTGCAACAGATTCAAAAGAACTAGCTTTCATAAACAGAGCAAATCACTCCCGAGGCAACATAAGGGGCAACTCCCAGATACAATCCATCAAGTTAGTACTGTCAGTTGCATCCCACCATGGGAATCACAAATGAACAGTGTAAAGATCTGCAGTGGTTCAACATCTCGCCCACGGAGAGGAACAAAGTGAACCATACAAACGAGCCCCGACACTGGCCATGATTGATGAACAGTACCCAAAGACATCATGGATACTGATGGATCTGCAACAAATGCAGTGGAAAACGGAGGGCTGGAATGTACTCCAGTGACTACCGAGAGGAGGAACATTTTCCAACAGGGAAACAGTGCACAAACTATGCTGCAGAGGTTGAGGCTCTCATTCATGCTGCCCACATCATGACGAGATAACTGCTCACATGTCGTCTTGCTGAAAGATGTTCTCTTTGCACCCCACCCCCCAATCTCCTCGACTTTTGAAAACAATACGCTTGAAAGATTTTCAGAAGCCCTGCATCCTGTCAGCAGTGTTAACAAAGTCGTGTTACAATGGATCCCTGCTCACTGTGGCATACCAGGAAATGAATACTCCTGTGAAGCAGAACAGACAACCGAACATGTCATCCAAGACCGCATAAACCTACAGCAGCCAAAGGACAACTACAACTCTCCAGAAGCTGTACGGCACAAGAAGAGATCTACAGAGAACAGGATCGTGTATAGTCCGTGCTCACCTCGACGTCTTGTCAACAAGCGAACAAAAAAAAAGTGTTTCGGAAAAAGTATACCGTATTCCGGAATACTAGCATTTTACGCTTTCAATCATAATTTTTCCACAGCGTTCTCTACACCCTCCCACCCATCTCGTCGCTTGGGTTTCCAAAAACACTCGGGCATAGACCAAGTCTAACGAGTCCGTTAACAGGACAGAGTAGGGCCAACCTGAGCAAAAAAGATCACTCATTTTTCTTTAATATTTACGCCATTTTACCGTTTGTCGCCGGTGCCAGTGTAGGAGTATCAGCCATGGAGCCCCCCCCCCCCCCCCCCACCCCCCGCAAAACAAACACCATAAGTCGAATGTGTAGAATGCAATGCAATGTCATTATTTGGCATCCATGTTTAGCGCTGAAAATGCTATTTTAATTTATTCCTTAGTATTATTGACATCTAGTACTCGGGTCAGGGTCTAGTTTGATCCTTGAGTACCAGAGTTGTCAGTAAAACTTCAGGAAATTGTTTAACAAATAACAAAAACGTACAAAAACAAAACAATATATTTTATTTTTGCTACAATTTCATTCAAAATCTGTGAGTTAATGGTTTGCAAGTACAAGTAGTTCAGCTTTCTGATAAGACGGTTGTTTAAATACACGCATTACACTTATTTACATGATACTTTACAAAGGATGGTTTTGTTCAGGCTTACATTGTAGGTGAAGCATAATTTATTAAAGTATTTACAACCATACACTTGTTTACAGGTCATATACACATGCATTATATATCAAACTATTTGATGTTTGCCTCATTTCCTTCAAGATCAAGTGAGCAAGGTTATTTTCAAAAAGAGAAAAAAAAATATATACTAACATTTATAATCTTTGGTTTTTACTGAAACAGTCAAACAATATAAAGGGAACTTCTTAAACCTAACACTGAACAATAATATATCAAATGTGTACAGCAATTCGGGACCAGTGATCAAACCGAGTTACTCATGAACAAATAAGAATCCACAACTAAAAATGTTGGTTAAAGCAATATCCTCTTCCTCTACTTGGTGGAAATTACAAAACAACTGATACCAAAATGTACTAAATGGAATTCACATTTGAAACATTCAAAACTTAATTAATAACTATCAGACTTTTTGTTTTTGACGCTTGCGAGTGCAATCATCAATTTCAATGTGGGGATGCTACACACCATCTTTTGTTTGGTCAAACCATACTTGCCTCTTCTCTTTAACGTTTTTTACTTTTGGGTTTTCAAAAACAAAAATCTTTGTTACATTCTTAACAGATATTCATACCATTTTTTCTTTCTTTCTTTTTTTAAAATTAAAATAAATAAAAATTCCCACTGCTACTATAGCAGATGAAATATGAAGAAGCGAAAAAAACTTGAATAATAAAGCTGTACTATAATATGTAAAATTGTTTTATTAAACGAGTTTAGGCTTTAGACTTATCTAGAACACCATTTACAAAAATATTCTGTAATGCACCGTAACCTCACTACCTGTAAAGCATTTTATACAATTACTGCCACTAAACGGTATTTTTCACATCGTATCAACAGTTTACCTTTTTATATTAATCATAAATAATAAGAGAAAATTTTATATAAATTGATAATGTTGATAAAATTAATATATGTGACAAGAAAAGAAGTGTGTGGGCGACAATTGTTACATAACTTTAGAGGGGTGAATTTTATCAGCATTACAAAAAGTAATGGGCTGAATAAAATAAAATAAAATAAATAAAAAAAAAGAGTCAGAGTTTAAGTTACGTAATTGCTGAAGTCTCCATAATTTGACATTTATAAAACTCCTTTTGTAATTTTCAAATTATTTTGATGTCTCATCATATTTTTAAAAATTGTAATAAAAACAAAAGGGCATTGGGTCCTGTTCTGGACTACATTTATTTCAGCATTTTACACACATACTTCGAAGGATACTGAATGATATAACTGGTTAGGTTATTAAATATGTCAAAAAATTATATACCGGTATTTACCATTCACACTTGTGGTGCAAAAATATATGTATAGTGTATATCTTAGTCCGGTGAATTTTTTTGGAGAACATATATATTTGATCAAATGTCACTTGCTTCTTTGAGTTCTAGAAAAAACATAATTTTTATCATTATCCGATGCATACAGAAAGTAAAACTGCCTCTTTTGTGATATATGGTGCACCGACTTCAATGAGCCCATTGACGGGGATTGAACCACTGGGCTACAGCAGCATTTCATACAGATCCCCTAAAACAGTTTCATACAAGAGGTAAACTGAATAATAATTACAAGTTAGCATGTACTATATTATCATAAAGAACTAGATTAAAATCAAAATATTTTAACTAAAATGTCAAAATGTAATTGTCGAATACATACTAGTATTTAAATTGGCAAAAGAAATTGAAGATTGGCGAATATTTGGGCGAACAAAAATAGGTACCCAGGGCTAGCCCTGGTATTTATGAGACTGAGTGGGGCGCTGGTAGGGGAAACAGCAAAACAATCTGACCTGAAAACCTATCATATCAAATGCACTGAACCAAAATATAAACTTCACATTGTTACGTATTTTCAAAACAAAGTTTTAAACAAATGTAACAACTCACCCCCCCTAAAACCTATTTATAGCTCTTGTAGCAAACCTATGCATCTCCGACTAATCAGTTTCAGGTTCTCCAATATGTCATGGATCAATAGAGTTCGATCGTGCTTTGTTTCACCTACGAGTGGCCAGTAATGTCGTTAAATATTGCTCTCGGTGGAAGCAGGTACCTACCAGCCTTACGTCCTACATCTTAACCACGACATAACACGTGCTATCAGTGGTTTTATTATGAACTACGAAAAGGTGTTCTCACCAATGGGCGAATAAGAAAATAATATAAATTATTGGTATAGATTTGTATATTTGAATGTTGTAGAGCATGTTTAAACTGTAACACACACCGGTTACCGATTAGAATGTATCAGAGAGTCGCAATGTCACGACTTTAAATATCCCACACAAACACAATATTGGTACGCTACTTGGGAGGATTGTTCGTGCTGGTTGCTGCATGGGCAATGGCAATTAAGACCTTGGAAAACTGATGCTATATCTGATCGTCCTCAGCCATGCAGACTATGTTACATACTAGAACCGTCAAATACCCTTACGCTATCTACAATATGCTATTATTTCATGACGGATACTTCACTAGGTTGGATATATTCCAGAATCGGTAGACACTGCTTGTATGCTTGTCATATTCTTCCATACAGGCCTTCACACCGTCAGCAGTCTCATTTTGTTCACATCTATCCAACTTTTAGTTTTGCTTGCTTTTATTGCCCTAAGTGTCTTAAAAAAACACCACCAACAACAATAAAACCCTTGTAAATAAAAAACTGTCATCATTATTCGTTGTTTTTATACCTGATGGACATAACTTATTCATGTGAAGTATTTACTTTGATTCAGTATATAAAATATTCAGTCTCTAACAATTAGTCATCAACTTTAGTTAACCCAATTCTCTATGGCACTGAACTTACACTGGGCTCACATTCGCTGGGGAAATGAAAGTCATTGACAGGAAGATGTATGACCTCAAGGCAAATAATCTTTTTTTAACCAAACATGTAGCACACTAAGTTTAACACTTCAGTATAATTTTCCCTTCCTATATTATCTGACTATTGCAAAATGCATGGACGACGACAGTTTTATTACTCATAAATTTGAATGTTTTGGCTGTTAATGGATATTAAAAGAACGCTGTACTTTTAAATGTATCATGAAATATAACATGCAGCATGTTAATAAATATAAGAACAAAGACAGTAACAAGTACAAATGTTATAATAGGTTGATGTGGTTATGTGATTCATGCAAGTGAAAATGGACATTGTTTTTCATTCCTTTCCCCAATACCACTTTTAAACATTTATTCAGAAACAAAACTTTCCAAAAAGGTCAATTCTAGTTAAATACTAAATATGACTAAAATTTTGTTTTGTTTAATGACACCATTAGAGCACATTAATTAATTAGCTTAATCATTTGCTATTGGATTTGGTAATTATGACTGGTAGTCACTAGATGAAACCTGCTATATATTTTTTTCTAATGCAGCAAGGGTTCTTTTATATGCAGTTTCCCACAGACAGGAAAGCACATACCATGGCCTTTGTCCAGTTGTGGTGAACTATTACAAAAAGGAGACATCACTGAAATACACCTGCCATAAACAAATAATAAAAGTCACTTAATTTTTTGAACATCTATGTAAACAGTACTGACTTTGTTTTACTTAAAGACACCACTTGAGCACATTCATTTATTAATCATCAGCTAATGGATGTCAAAAATTTAGTAATTCTAGCACATAATCTTAGAGGCAACCCACTACATTTTTTTCACTAGTAACAAAGAGATCTTTAATAAGCACCATATCACAAACAGGTTAGCCTACCGGTATACAACGGCCTTTGATAGACATGTGGTGCAATGTCTTAAGCTAGAAATGTTTTATTTAATGACGCACTCAATGCATTTTATTTTATTTATTTACGGTTATATGGCTTCAAACACAGGACCATACAGATAATGAGAGAAAAACCCTGCTGTCGCCACTTCATAAGCTACTCTTTTTGATTAGCAGCAAGGGAACTTTTATATGCACCATCCCACAGACAGGGTAGTACATATCACAGCTACATCCCACCCCACTGCTGTAGGTCACTTGCATCTATTCCAGTTGCAGTATCACTTGATGCCAAAGGAGAAAACTACCATATTTACAATTGTTTAAAATTGTCCTTTCCCACAGACTAGTAATAGCCAAGGATTTTGTGTGTATTCTAGAAATGTATTCATGCCCTTACTGATTTGTGGCATATAGCTACTGTTACTATATAGATTTGTATCTGTCAAATAAAGGATCTTCTTTTTCATGGTTCCGTACTGTGATTTGTAAGTAGGCCATCAAACAACAAAACTTATAATATTGTGTAAAGTTACGAATTTATAAAAAAAAAATCTAATTTAGTAAATGACTTCAACATTATTAGACTCAGTTTATGTTGTCTTGCTTCAAAATAGTTTTAGTTAAAACAGAAATAAATTTATGTATTTGTAAACATTCTGTGATATTTATGTGATGAAATCTAACATTTGAAGAAAATGAGTAATGACTAGGCTCTGTCAGTTTGTGACAGATAATCACAGGAATAACAGATTAAAATAAATATTTACGAACATGAATCTTAACAGAATAATACCACATACAGCCAATGCATCGTATATTTAGTAGTAAAACAAACCATATAAATATCAATCTAGAACAAAGTACATTTTGTACTAACACTAAATATGGGACTAACAAATGAAAAAGAAAAGAATGAAATATATTCCATTTAATTTCATGCACTTTTATAATATAAAATGTTATATTTCAAAGTATCATTCTAGAGGAATAAACTTTGTATAAATTTCATTTACAGAATTTCAAAGAACTGTTTACATTGTGGCAACATAACATTGTTTCAAGTAACATATTGAAATAATTCATACATGCTCTATAGTTACCAAATAGTGGATTTAACACAGGTTATTTGTTTTCTAAAACAAAAACAAAAACAAATGTCCTCTTTCATCATCCACTTCAGTGTTCAAAATAGGTTTACTTGCAAAAATGCATATACAAATTTCAAAACACAGGCACTGGTACTTCTTTTTTTAAATTAAGGGTAATCAAATTAAAAACAATTTGTGGACAGTGCAGTCCAGAGCCATTTCTGGAATAAGAGTAGATTGACCCAAGACCAAATTCATTTATCTAAATTACATGATGTTCCTATTATTTTTGTAGAGTATAAATCTGTCCTATAACAACATATACAACTTTCTTGACATTAGTGAATATTTCATCAAATACTATTGAGAAAGAAAATACTATGTGAGTGGTTGTTAAATACCATGGATCAAATATAAAGTAAAATAGCAAGCTGGATTAATTTTCAAACAAGATGTAAGATAAATGATATCTAATGGACGCAGATGTAGTATTCTATTTTTCACATGCTTCTTTCCAACTAAAACTTATGTCACAGAGCTATCAAGTATCAGGTTAACTTTATTGTCACAATTAATTTTGTTCGTTTCATTGGACGATACTGCAATTATTACCAGGTCAACCTTTAACAGCAGCCAATCATGTCTCTTTAATCAACAACAGTGTCTTATTGCTGTGAGATCACAAACACAACATGGTGTTCTGACCAATGGGCGTATAAGAAAAGTTATTATTTTTGTCACTGTTGCTGTGTGTACTACTAACCACATTTATTTGATGGCCCCAAGCAACTTCCACATTTGGTTTCAATAATAAGACTGCAGGTTGTCTTGTAGGTAGTTGAATTTTTTTTTTTAAATGTGCGTTTGACGGTCCCACTTTTGTCATTCTTGTCGGTCCGAAGCACTGGTCTATTTCTATTATTGGATCAAATACCAGTACGCCAAATGGATCGACCTACCCAGACATCGGTATCTCGTACAGGATTTAAAATAATAAATAAATAGTGGTCAATGTTTCAGACGTTTTTGATTTTAAAGTCTGATTACACCCATTTTGTGTTGCAGATGCTAGATAATTTTATATGCTGATATACCTTTTAAACAATGCCCATAGAAAGATTCACTGATCTCTTGTCCAAGCCCCTCACATTGGGCTACACATCAGCAATGCTTTTATGTCATCTTGTTCAGCCATTTCTCAAACACATATAAATAAATATTTTAGATAATGCTAAAATCCATAGGAAATTATGAAATAAAAAAATAGGTTCAGACCAAAAATATGTTTAAAGTAACAAAATTACAAAACTGATGTTTTAAATGATGACAGGAAAGAAGAACACATCTGACATGACAAAATACTGTCCAAGTCAGACAGGAAATGGACGATTCGTAACATGTTCAACATTACCGGCACAAACTGAAAATATCTGGCCACTGTGGATTTATTACATGAAGATAATGCAACAAAATATATCAAATGTGGCAAATGAATTATCATAGCAACTAGCTGTTAGGAAGGGTGAAATATGATTGGCAGTTACAGCTTTTCACCATTAGTTTACACCATTCATAAAACATTTCTGATTGTTTTGGTGTTTGTAGTCACTCAAAATACATTTTATACAAACCAGAAAAGGTATCTACCTCTGAAACTTGGGTCAACAGCTTCAAAACAATGCCTAAACTGATTTCATAATTGTCTCATCGCACACATTCACAATAATTATGTTGTTAGGAAACACAAATTTAATATAATGAGTATGAAATGGTGATACTGAAGCGGATACATCTTTTAAGCTGAAATTGCTGCCAGTTACATAAGTTACAAAATATAATAACAAGCCGTATATATTTTTATCAATAAATCTGCGCATATTTTAGGTAGGCCAATTTAAATGATCTTCTTACAAAGAAAAAATGGACAATTCCACCAAAAACAAACATGTTGTTGATGTTAATATATGCAACGATAAATGCTGCCATTTGGTTACAATGGTGAAAGAATGCAGGGATTTATATAAATGACCACAATTCACTACATGTACAGCTCCATTAAATCCATGCTCCATATTAAGTACACAATGTCAATTCTGATACAGACCAGCAAACCATTTTAGTAGCATACTTGAGATGTTTAACAAAATATTAATTAGTATAGCAAATAATTTATTACTTACATATTGATTAGTGAAGAAACCAAACCACAAACCAATCTAGGCAACCATTTTAAATATACATTGTTCAACACTTTTGTACAGTCAATGCAACAAAAACATATTTTAAAATACAACAGTTCAGATATGCAATAGCCATTACTAATGTGTTCTTATTCATGCCGTAATAGTAGTAGTAGTAGTAGTAGTAAACAAAATGGTAACCAAGTTGATAAATTATCTTTATCTCATGAATGCCTCAGATCTGAATTTGAGATATCAGAAGCGGACTAGGATGAATGTGCAACCTTTATTAGGGTTTATAATTTGCTGAATTTGCCAAGCATACATATGATTAAGTTCTTTTAAGGAATTTTTTCTTTCTTAATTCAACAGAGTAAAAATCATTCCTCCCCTGTAATATCTTAAAACCGTAAAATAAATTCACTGGGCACTGGAAATATATGACGTTAACAGCCACTGTGTGGTTCAAACCAAGTATTGCACAAAAAACCCCACTAATTACAGGCTACTGCCAAATTCTCCTCCAATTAATAATTTGTTAAATAAACAATGTGTTGGCGTTAAAGTGTACTGAAGTAATTTTACGACTTGTATAGAGTATGATGTATATCACTTGAAATTGCGATGACCTAGGAAAACTGAGTGTCTGGTAAATGGTCAGTTTACTAATGAAGGCAAAAGATCACCAACAAATTGTTAACCTGTTAAAACTGATTAGTTATTAATAAACATTGATGATAATAATTTGTTAAATAAACAATGTGTTGGCTTTCAAGCGTACTGAAGTAATTTTACGACTTAGAGTATGATGTATATCACTTGAAATGAGGTGTATTATACAGAGCTCAAACTTAACGGTAGCCCGGGGTGTTTTGGCTACCGATTTCTCATACGGACTACCAGCTGTCTAACCCAGGTAGTCCGCCGGGCTACCAGATGTTTCGACATGTCCAGTCACTCCACAATCAGCAAGACGTTTAAGTCATCGGTGTCTGAAATTCCACCCTTTCATGTGCGTGCACTCTACTGCCACGAGCTGCTGGAACTGTTAATTGCTTCCCTAGTCTGACCTCAGTTGGCGGATGAGTAATTTTGACAATCAACAATACGGCCCGTTGTTTTGATGCCAACTTATAACTAATGCCTTGTATTATCAAGACTATTTGCCGCCAGCTGAAGTACAAACTAAACCATAACTCAATCGCTGTTTATTTTCTTCCAGCCTACCTATGCAGATTATCAGAT
>JAECMU010028889.1:0-11436 GCA_016106625.1 Dracogyra subfuscus | reverse complement strand
AGCCCAGTGGTATAGTGTTCGCTTCATGCGCGGTCGGTGTGGTATCGATCCCCGTCGGTGGGCCCATTTCCCGTTCCAGCCTCCAGCCAGTGCACCACGACCGGTATATCAAAGGCCGTAGTATGTATTAACCTGTCACTGGGATGGTGCATATACAAGATCCCTTGCTGCTAATCGGAAAGAGCGGATTTCGTCTCTCAATATCAGTGTCTGACGCCATATAACCGTAAATAAAAGGTGTTGAGTGTGTTTTTAAATAAAACATGTCCTTCCTTCCTGTATATGTAATAGTCAACCTCTACATACATACTATATAACAAAACACTATATAATTTGCACACAGCCAGATATGGACAGACGAACTTTATTACATTCATGAACCATAACAGCCATATAATAAAGACTTGGTCAGTCTCGCGATATATCAGTAGAACTATCTGCATTCGTATATTCTCAAGGTTCACCAACCTGAACTTGGACCATCTCTGATACTATCTGCAAGCCACAGAAAATAAACTGTAATGTATCGTATTATAAACACTTGACAGGCTGAGCTAATTGCTTTGGATAATATCGGAAATTATTTATAAAACCCCAAAACCCCAAAGTAAACCAGAAATGCCTCAGAATGTATTATCAAAGATCACCAACCCTCTGACAAAGTGTATCATTATGAAAATATAACATCATTCTCATTTCCGACCTCTGCATTGAGAGAACGATCTATATATTTTTTTTTCTTCAAATTATTAAGATTCAAGTACGTTGTCCTGGGCACACACCGCAGCTATCTGAGCTGTCAGTCCAAGACAGTGGGTTAGTTGTTAGTTGGTTAGTGGTTAGCTAAATATAAGAGGGTGTAGTGAGATCCAGTACCCGCCTGCGAACCCTGTACCTACCAGCCTTAAGTTATATGGCCTAACCACACCACCGAGGCCGGTTAGAACTATCCATCTAGAACAGGAACTGGTGATTAACGTGCACATTCAGAGCAAGCTTTTGTAGTGCACGCCTATTTTGGGCACAGGCGCCGGCCTCGGCCGGTTTCTTTGTCCAGGACAAGAAAGGTCCGGGGAGGGTGGAGGGACCTCCTACGCTGGCAGGTGCAAGGGGGCACCAGCAGCCCGACCGTGGTCGGTAGCGTGTGTGTGTGTGTGGGGGGGGGGGATATCCGTGTCATGTCATGTCATTGGGTTTAACGTGCACATTCTGAACAAGCTGTTGTAGCGCATGCCTTTTATACCCTGATCATAACGCCATCTATAACTACAAATTACCTCCCGTTATTTCCTATACTAGGTGAAATAAATTTCTTTCTAATTCGAATCTCATACGAAACAACTTACATATATTCATACATCAATACATACTAGCCAGTGCCAGGTTTGTCTACTGTTTAAAACACGTAAGTGGGATCAACTGCGTGGCCTGTAGGCTCCTTGTACATGGGTAAGTTAAAGAGCATTCTTTTTTAAGGACGATTCGATAGCTCAATACGTATCGTGGCACGTCTGTAAGTCGCGGGCGATTCGATACCATAGGTTCGAGTCCCATAATAAGATAACTAAACTATGAACATATTTCACAATAGTACTAAGCATTGCGTCGCAGGATCGAACCACCTCAGTGGATCCATTCAACTGGTTGGGCTCATTCTCGTTCCAACCTATGCACACAACTGGTCAAAGGTCGTGGTATGTGCATTTCCGTCTATAGGTAAAATGCATATAAAACATAACTTACTGCATTAGGAAAACTGTAACGGGTTTCCTCCCTCTACGTGCCAGAATTACCAAATTTTTAACATCCATACATTAATCAATGTGCTCTAGTGGTGTCGTTAAACAGTTAGTTAAGCAGAATTGTTTCTGTTTCAGGGATGTTAGCCTCAGACAAATTGCCCTCTTTGTTCTTGTCGACTTCCACAAACTCTGCTGTAGGTTTCGTTTTCAACGTGTCTTCTAGTGGTCTCCCTTTGTTCTACGGCAACAAGAAGAGACAGGCGGCACTGATTATGAAGACAGCACCCATTGTCATGTAGGGGACGACGATGTTACTTCCGTCCTGTAACAAAATGAAGAGATGCAGTACCGCGTCAAACCCTCATCCACCACACCCCGCACAATACCCCTGCACGTTTCAAACCAAATCCCCGCTCCCCGAAGCGATCTTAGCGCTAAGATCACCTTAAGTGCATATCTTTCTTATGCACCTAAGGCGATCTTAGGCACTCTGCATAACTACTTTAAAATTGCGACAGTAAGAGAAGAAATCGATTCTGAAAATAAAGAGTTCAACTACAATTCCTGAACATCCGCGGAACTGGATATAGACTAGTCATTTCATAGCAAAATATTTCCGTGCTTATATCCAATTAAGGTTCAAGTACGCTGTCCTGTACACACAACTCAGCTAGCCGGGCTGTCTGTCCAGAACAATGGGTTAGTTGTTAGTTGGTTAGTGATAGAGAAGAAGAGGATGTAGTGGCCTTACACCTACCCACTGAGACCTTAGGAACTCGCTCTGGGTTGGAGGCCTAGTCGGTAGAGTATTCGGTTGCGGACGTAGAAGTGAACATCACTGGGGAACATATGTGGACTTTGTTTCTGTCCAAACCCCTTTAATGAAGATGGACGCGGACATTTTATTTTAAATACGTAATATTTTAAATATTACGTGGTACTACATGTGTGATGTGACATATACTTTGTGTGATGTGACATTGAGAAGTATTTGTGTGTAGTTAATATTGATTAGTGTGGTGATCATCTGTACTAAGATGGTGACTGGTGAAATTAGTTAAATGTGTGATGAAGAGAAATGTTTGCGTGTGAGGGGTTGTGTTAGTGTGCATTGATGTATGATGAATAGGCCTATGGTTTGAGTAATGATTCAAATGTGTGAGTGTATGTAATTGTTATTTGCTGATGTTAATAAATGTAGCAAACTTATATTGGTTTTATGTGTTATTTATTTTAGTTATCTAATCACTTATGACAGAGCTGTTCAACAAATGTTCAAATAAATGGAAAGGAACTGTAGTTATTTAAAAATTAATTTATTATACCTCACCACAAAATCAAACAGTTTACTGTGCAGAGACCAAGTCGAAATATAGGATCTAATAACAGATATGGTAAGTAGTCAGAGGGCGGGACCATCAGTAGTAAAGCGCTCGATTGATGCGCGGTCGGTCTAGGATCGATTCCCGTTGGTGGGCCTATTGCGTTATTTCTTGTTCCAGCCAGTTCACCACGATATCAATGGCCGCGGTATGTGGTATCCTGTCTATTGGATGGTGCAAATAAAAGATCCATTGCTACTGATGGAAAACTATACCGGATTTCCAGTCTAAGACTATATATCAAAATTACCAAATGGTTGGCATCTAATAGCCGATGATTAATGAACCTATGCACTCTAGTGGTGTCGTTAAACAAAACAAACTGTAACTGTTTTGGCTGAGTGAACACGGAGCATAGGTGTCTTCCATAATTTTATGAATAAAAAATAAATGTTGATTTGTTTAACGACACCACTAGAGCACATTTTTACGAATCTGTGCCTGAGTCTATTGCCCACCTTAATATACAAAGCAAACGTTGAGCGATCAAGCTAGCGAAAACTAACCTGAACAACACCGTATTCCATTATTAAAACAGTGTCTCTGCACAAGACTGAGTCGAAATGACGTTTGGCAAACTATCAGGTTCTCTTCCTTAGGAGGACCGCCACCCCCTAGGAGGACCGCCACTCCACTAGGAGGACCGCCACTCCACTAGGAGGACCGCCACTACCCTATGAGATCCACATAATTATTTTTCATCCATCATGCACTTCTCGTAGGAAGATTGCCTCTCCCAAAACTAGCTTAGAAAACTCATTCTTACGTAGGTTAGAGCTAAATGGAATATATTGATGACATACACACACACACATATCACTGTAACACCAAAAGACGTTATAGTCGTAAAGGTTATAAACAACCATAATTCACTGTCCGATGTACACTTTTGAAACTCCACCTCTCTCAGCGCCAAACGTTTTTAATTTATTGCGTTAGGGAATGCCATTTAGCTCAGTTGGTTCAATGTACATATCCAGTTTTTACGATACTTAGCAAATGCAAGAAAAAGTACTCCTATTTATATGCTGTACGGGGAGTTTGGAAGAAAACCACTGTTACTTATACTATCATTGCGTATTGTGTGTTTTTGGGCTCGTATTTTGACAGATAAACCTTCCAAGCCATCAGTACAGATCTGCAAATTATTATTTTATGACTATTTACAATTTGGAACAAATCATAAATGGATTATTAATGTTAGAGATATATTTTATAGGCTTGGATTAAACAATATTTGGGATACGCAAACTTTTAGGGCAATTACGTGGTTAAAAACATTAGTTAAACAAAGACTCTCGGACCAATTTTTGCAGAACTGGCAAAGCGATCTTTCAAAATCTAATAAAGGTTTAACTTACAGAATATTTAAAGAGAACTTGAATTTTTAAAAGTATTTTAATACATTGGATAAAACTATGTGTAATGTATTTCTTACATTTCGAATTGCTAATCACTTTTTACCTAATGAGACAGGATGGTGGTCCAATATTTTATATGCAGAGAGAAAATGTATTTATTATTCAGCTGATGGCGTTGGTGATGTATTTCATTATTTATTTGTTTGTACAAAATTTACTGAAGAAAGATAAATAGTATACCATTAGACCAAATATTCATAAATTTAAGCAGCTTTTTAATTGTAAAAAATTGGCATCCTTAGAAAACTATGTAAATTTATAACTATTATTAACAAAACTTTCTGTTCCTCCTAATACTTCTAGTATGTACAGTATATGAATTATTTGTTTTACCTGTTATCTTGACGCTGATATGCATGTATATATGTGTTCCTCAAATGCTATCGAACGATGTCTTAGAGTGTAATAAAGTTCTGTTCTGTTCTGTTCTGTTCTGTTCTGTCACGTCCCTTAGGGGCGTGGTATACATACGTCTGTTACCGCATAAACTTAGGTTTCATTAGACACTTCACATCTGGGTAAGAGTTCATTCGTAACGGTCCACTATTATTAGTTTCCAAGTGTCACATATGCTGTGGTTCACATATTCACTGGAGAAGAGAGAAAGAGAGAGAGAAGGCAGGGCTCGAACTTCATCATGGCACTGACACCAATTGCCGTAGTTTTCCTCCTTATTTGCCCGTATGTCCAAATACTACAGCGTCGACAGCAAGAATAATGCCGCGGTGCCTTACCTTGTTTACCACTATGCCCTTCCCATGCATTCCATGATAATATAAAATCGTCTTTTTTTTAAACCCAGCATTTTATTATTTAGCGATAACACAAAATGTAACATAAAACATCACATCTAGCGAAGTCCACTTGCTTGTTGACACACGAAGTGACAGGTCAGTTATTCTTGGATCTAAAATAAAACGTACTAAAATGCCCACAAGAAATAACGTTATTTATAGCCGTTTAAAGTTAAAGCTACATTGTCTGGATACCATATTATAAGATCATATACTGATATGAAATACAAGCTCAAATGCACTTTTAAAAAACTTGTGTGTGTTCGTTATGAACGGATATCGTCAAAAGTATACACTCGATTCGTTGTCAGAGCCGCCATACCTGGGCAAAGTTCAAACGACAGGCTGTTGTCAGTTTCAGTTAACACGTGCGTTTGTCGATTTCAAATTGTAGGGTTCGTCTCAAAAAATGAAAAGAGAAATCTTTCGTCTTTCGTTAAAACCGGTTTGATCATGACAACGTACCTTCCTATTTCAGAATTAATATTTTATAAAGTGTTAGTAGAACTTTAAAATCGACAAATACAAATAAATATTATTTCTTTGGAAAGGGTAAACTTAGGGCGTCCCGGGGTGGGGTGGGTGGGGTGGGTGGGTGGGTGGGGGGGGGGGGAGTGTTTAACGACGTCAAAGTTAGAGCATATTGATTTAATAATCATCCGACGCTATACAACTGTAAATAAAATGTGTTGAGAGCGTCGTTAAAAAAACCCATATTCTATCCTTCCTTCCATCTGCTGTATTTTCTGGACGAGTATGGCCCCATATAAACTTCACTCAACACAGTCTATAACCCCAATCCCGCTGAAATCCCTGCACACGCGCCTTGGAAACCCACTACATTGGTTTTTTTAAATTTATTATTATTATTATTATTATTATTTTTATTTTTTTTAGCAAGGAATCGTTTATATGTACCATCCTGCAGACAGGATATCACATACCATGGACTTTTATATAGCCGTGGGTGCGGATCTATCCTAGACTGACCGCGCGTATAAAAAACCCCAACCTTTTTAGGTCTAAGTAATGAATACAAATAACATATACTAGTAGTCTTGAAAATTGTTACGTAAATCGAAGACTACCCTGTTCTATATGCTTAAATAATGAAAATATTCCAGACAGTGCCGCTTTAAAGACATTAATAAATATATTCTTTGTGACTTTCACATTATTATTCATTGTTTATTTACGTTTTGATACAGCTCTCATCCTCAAACAAATGAACTAATAATAATACTTTTCGAGCACGTAAGAATCACGTGAAAGGTTTATGATCGGAACACCTGGGCTGAGTTCAGCGAGACGGAGAAGATGCATTTGAGAATTTGATGAAAATTAGCTTCACTGGTTAATAGAATAGTAGAGATAATATTAATCAGATTGTGTATTTCACATCACAGTAAACCAAATAGCCACATCGGGAAGCTATCAAATAGTTCGTGAACGTTAGCAGAAAGGTTCGTGAGCTGAACTTAGTATCCGAGTGTTATTGGCGTTAAACTATTATTCTGCAAAGATATTCAAATCAATTCGTACAGAAATGATGTGTTCGTTTCCGTTTTAAAAGAGCAGCAGCGAAAATACCCGAATGTGATCGTCATTTTTCTCTCTTTTTTCCCCCTTCATTTTCAACTTACTTTCGTGCTTATATCCAATTAAAGTTCAAACACGCTGTCCTGGGCACACGCCTCAGCTATATTGGCTGTCTGTCCAGGACAGTTCGTTACTTGTTAGTTGGTTAGTGGTTAGTGAGAGAGATGAGGGTGTAGTGGCCTTACACCTACCCACTGAGCCCTTAAGAACTCGCTCTGGGTGGGAGCCGATACCGGGTTGCGAACCCTGTACCTACCAGCCTGTAGTCCGATGTCTTAACCACTACGCCACTGAGGCCGGTCATCATTTGTAAAAAATAATTAAATGTCGTGCCGTTGTTTATAACCATATAATATATTTATGATTATAAACCACGACAGTTAAAGTGATATCCAAACGTAAATAAACAATGAATAATAAGTAAGAAACAAAGAGTATATTTATAAATGTTAACTGTTGTAAACTGTTATCATCATGGATACTTTAGCACATCTTGTACCTGTAACTTCGTGTGTCAACAACCACAGGGACTTGTAATGGGGGACGGTGGGACGAGAATAAAAGTATACATGGTTTGGGGTTTTTTCCTACTCTGTATAAACAAAGCCGATGAAAAGATTATAAAAAAACAAAACAATGTGCTCTAGTGGCGTTGTTAAATAGAACAAAATTTACTGTATAAATAACTTTTTACATGTAGCTTGTACTTCCTCCCCTCCTCCCCCCAAACTAGTCAACACTGTGGCCCTCTCACTACATAGTGTGCCCCCACACTCCAGGGCCTCGTTTTACGAAGCGATCTTAGCCCTAAGATCACCTTAAGTCCATAGTTACCTTATGCACTAAGGTGATCTTAGCGCTAATATCGCTTCAAAACGCAACCCTGATATTGTTTCTATGACCCTAATTCTGCAAGTCTGTGGTACACTGGTGACATCTAAGTCTGCGCACCTAAGTAGTTGTGTTATTTTGTAAAGCAAAATTGATCGATGAGAATATTTGTTTTACTAGCATATTATTATAGAACGATACAGATATTATTAGTAGAAACTATTTTTTTTTTCTCAAACTCTAGAAATGAGCAATTTATTAGTGGTACTCCAAGAGTTCACTAACCTGCGTGATGGCACATTAGTCTGTGCAGTAAGTACTAAGACTTCCGCTTGACCTACTTCCGTCGATATTAGCAAAAATCAGGTCCTGTCAGTATCGGTGAAAATATCAGGTGTGACACCACTAAATATTTATAGTCAGTTTCAAATTACTTCTGATTGTGTAAAAACACGTTTTACATGAATGGTGTCCCTTGCACTTTAGCTTTTGATAGCATCAAAGAGACAAAAAACAAAACAAAAAAACAACAAAAACACAAACAAAAAGAGAAAAAAAAGAAGGTTAATGAGTGTGCTGATTTATGACATTAGTTAGTGAGAGTGCTGATTTGTGACATTAGTTACTGAGAGTGCTGATTTATGACATTAGTTAGTGAGAGTGCTGATTTATGACATTAGTTAGTGAGAGTGCTGATTTATGACATTAGTTACTGAGAGTGCTGATTTATGACATTAGTTACTGAGAGTGCTGATTTATGACATTAGTTAGTGAGAGTGCTGGTTTACGACATTAGTTGGTGAGAGTGCTGATTTATGACATTAGTTGGTGAGAGTGCTGATTTATGACATTAGTTAGTGAGTGTGTTGATTTATGACATTAGTTACTGAGAGTGCTGATTTATGACATTAGTTGGTGAGAGTGCTGATTTATGACATTAGTTAGTGAGTGTGTTGATTTATGACATTAGTTAGTGAGAGTGCTGATTTATGACATTAGTTGGTGAGAGTGCTGATTTATGACATTAGTTACTGAGAGTGCTGATTTATGACATTAGTTGGTGAAAGTGCTGATTTATGACATTAGTTAGTGAGAGTGCTAATTTATGACATTAGTTATGACACTAGTTAGTGAGTGTGCTGATTTACGACATTAGTTGGTGAGAGTGCTGATTTATGACATTAATTAGTGAGAGTGCTGATTCATGACATTAGTTACTGAGAGTGCTGATTTATGACATTAGTTGGTGAGAGTGCTGATTTATGACATTAGTTAGTGAGTGTGCTGATTTACGACATTAGTTGGTGAGAGTGCTGGTTTATGACATTAGTTAGTGAGAGTGCTGATTTACGACATTAGTTAGTGAGAGTGCTGATTTATGACATTAGTTAGTGAGAGTGCTGATTTATGACATTAGTTAGTGAGAGTGCTGATTTATGACATCAGTTGGTGATAGTGCTGATTTACGACATTAGTTGGTGAGAGTGCTGATTTATGACATCAGTTGGTGATAGTGTTGATTTACGACATTTAGTTAGTGAGAGTGCTGATTTATGAGCACTTGGAACACTTGAATGGCTCTGCTTGTCCTAATACTTTTACATAGGAACAATATTTTAGATGAACCCATCCATGGCAGGTGTCGCGTTTCCCCCAGTTGAGCAATTCAACACCTCCATGTGACATAAATCTAACTGGAGAAAATAAGTGGCATATACAAGAGACATGTTCATGATCACTGAATTGCAGAATGTTACTCATGTACCGTTGATGTTACTGGGTCCTGCAATCTGGCTGTCATATTCGGTCGTTCTGGGTTTTGTTGTTTTGATTTCAGCACTTTTCTCATTTGTTTCTGAATTATTCATTTGTTATGTCAGAAAAGAGTCTCCTTTCAGGTGGATTTGTTTCTTGATTTCTTTTGCACCTGTAGGGTTTTTTTCTTTCTTGAAGCTTTTTTGATGAATTCATCCTGAGTTATTGCTGTGTCGTGTGGAGGTTTGACCGACTTTCTACCCGTTTCTGCTGTTTCTTCAAATTGCTCTTTGCCTCATTTTCTTTATTGGTAAGCAGCGCCTTTATGTTCCTCATATCCACCCTTGCCTTTTTTTTTGCCCACTTGTGGTGTTTCATATGGATTTGTGGTTTTAATTTCTGGATTAAATGGGAAAATCCCTGTTTTGCGAAATGCACTCATAAGATTTTCTTCTGTGATAATTTTCCTACCTATTTGGGAATGCATTAACATTCAGATGATAGTGCAGCTTTAAAAGGACTGAAAACTCCAACATCCAGAGGTTGGAGAAAATGGCTGTAATGTGATGGCAAAACAAACAGGTGGATATCGTCATTATTTGCTTCTTTATTAACTCAGTTGTAATATGAGTTGAATGTCCATCATATAACAGAATAATTGGTCATGGTTGTGTATATATGGTATAATGTGACGACCATATAGTCTTAGAGAAAACCCACTTCATTTTGTTTCCATTAGCAGCAAGGGATCTTTTATATGCACTTTCCAACAGACAGAATAGCACATACCACGGCATTTGATATACCAGTCGTGGTGCACTGGCTGGAACGAGACAAATTTGTTTCAATACCCAAATAAAACAAGCATATTGACAAATGTTAAACATGTGGGGTTTTTTGTAATAAACAAAAATGAAATAAAAACCCATTATTGGTTTTGTTAAAACGCAGATGTCAATTGTAATAAGATATAATGGTATTTGCTAATCTTATGCATGAGAAATTGGTTTTGATTGGTCATTTTAAATATGTGAAACGTTTGTCTTGAACTTACCACTAAATATGATGATTATAGTTTGTGTGAAAGCACCAACTGTATTTAGCAAAATACATACAAGTACAGGATCAACAATGGCGTACACAATAATACAACGTAGTCTTCATATAGAAAGATTTTATTCAGTGCTTATATATCTAATTATTAGTCACCTGAGACATTCACAATGAATCTCTTATGATCAATAACAAAACAATTCAGATCAGTCTTGTTATAACCACAAAGCATATGAGTATTTCCTGATCAATGAATACGATAAAGACAAATGAATGTCCAAACGACATACCTCTCATATTAATGCAATGAGTACATTATAAAAAACAAATGAGCTATCCCATAGTAATATCATGACGACAAATCACGTATCTCACAAACTGTAACACTGGAAACATTTCGCTGTGTTGGTGTATTACATATCAATTTTTGAAACACTATACAATATATTTTTCAAACACAGTGGCTATCACTCGGTAATATGTCAGTGTATACAAATACAACAAAAATTACAGTGTACATGTTTTGCTGATGACTGTATATTGCAGGGTTGAAAATTAACATGAAAACCAAGGTCGCCACTCCAGCGGGGCCAATTGAAGAAAAATCTTACTGGCCCTTCTCAAATTCAACTAGCCCTCCAATTATCACATTGGAATTTAACTGTATAGGTAAAATTAAAACTATAGTGGGTTTTTTATTTAATAATAACCCTTTGCGTTAAAGAAAACCAATCAATTAACATGAATAAAGTAAACATTGATATAAAAACATGTTGTTAAGTTTTAAACCCGTACCAAAACCAAAACTAATTTGATAACAATTGTCTATAAAAGCTTTACTGAACGTTTAACACGTTAT
>JAECMU010028814.1:0-13805 GCA_016106625.1 Dracogyra subfuscus | reverse complement strand
TTGCTATGATTGTTTTAAATAGTGTTTGTTGTCCCAGCATTATTAGAGATGATAGTAAATTACTGAAAACGACAGGCTGGGTACATGAGAAAACAATAGTCATTTTTACCCCGCCTGGAATTCTCTTACGCAGGGTATAAGGGATTTGTCTTAGTGAAACCAGCCAATGGGATTAGAGTATTTTACACGAAGGCGGGATAATGACCACACGTCCACATGCACAAATACTTTTACCCAATCAGAGAGCAGTATTTGTGAATATTTAATTTCCGTGGACAGCCAAAGAAGTTTTGGATTGAGGTGTAAATAAACCTATGGAAGCGATTCAATTTATTTTTACTAAAGCTAGGAAAGGCAAGTTTCCTATTTTTTGAGGAGGTGAAAATAAAATTCAAGGACTTTTCAAAGACTTTTTCACAAAAATATGATTTTTCAAGGTTTTCAAGGCCTTGAAAATACATTGACAAAATTCAAGTACTTTCAAGCACTTCAAGCACCTGTGCGAACCCTGCAGTGCACATGATTATTCCTGTTGCAAACTTAAAGGTGTTAAATGAATGACAAGGCTTAACCAAAATCTAGGTAACAGAGACTAATTAAAGCATTGTTCTACAAACATTCAAACACGTCTCGGACATGCTACACCGAGCATGTGCAGGCCTGCACAAATTGCACGAACGATCGTCGGTTATGCAAATTTATTTCACATAACCGATTTACCGTTCGTGCAAAACTTTCTGAATAAAATGTCTACATCGCAGGTACAAACAACTTGACTGGTTTTCGACATGTGTTATTATAATTAAATGTTACGGAAATGGCAAATACCAGTCTAGCTAGAATACTTATATTGTGAAGTGTAAGATATTCTCATTGGTTGTTGGATGTCACTGAAGGGAATTCCTTCAAAATGCGGCCAATCAGAAATTGCGATACTTCCATTAATAAACGTTAATCGGTAAACTTCGGCTGATTACGGAAAATTGCTCTTCTGATGAGAAAGACAATGACATGTCCGCTCAGTAAAAAAAACCTATATACATTACATTGGCACAAATGCTAACTATATTATAAATCTTGAGAGATTACCTTACACATATTAGTTTTTATTTTAACTTTAGAAGATCAGAAGATGATCAGTTTTGTGTTCGTTTATTTTTTGGTTATTCTACATGGACCAATGTTTCACTGGTTTGACAGTTATGGTTATGAGCAGATATCATTGTACTAAATATTTGGAACTAATTTTCAAAACTATCTTATGCTTATTATATATGATTCATGAATATAACTTGAAAACCTGGATTGACATTATGATGAATCATTACTAAATACAAGCAACAGTCATAATAAGCAACAACTAATAAATGAAGAATTCAAATAATTTACTGCTACATAAACTTTGAAGCAGGCTATAACCTACCCCTTATGACAACTAATAAACCAGATCAGAATGCTTACAATAGAAAAGTGTAAAAATGCTATCTCATTGGACATTTTTAATATTCTATTTATATGGTAATTTTTTTATGACCAAATATCTTTCATCAATAAATACCACCTTTATGATATTTAGTATGTCTGTTGTTTATATACAGTGATTATACACAATGATAGGTCATCATTATACGAATTCAAATTTAATTCAACAAATTAAAGTTTTGAGAACCATATCTACTAAGAAAAATTTGACTGTGTATAAGTTTGACGTGTATACTATAAAGGTATATTATTACAGTTCATTTTTACTTCAACATGACAATGGTGTTCTTTATTAAAATTATTTTAAAGTTCTTTTTCATTTTTTTTTTAAACCGGTTATGCAAATCAAAATAGGTTATGCAGTTGTTTTTGGCATAACCGATTTTCTGGTTATGCACATTTTTAATTTGTGCAGGCCTGATGTGCATACCATCTGGTATAGTTAGTAACACCGCGACTTTGACAACTAATTCAATTAGTAAGGTCGAGACAGGCGACGTTCCCTCAGAGTTTTTAACTGTTCGGTCTTCAGAGGTAACATTTGTATTGAATAAACAAAACGGGACCATGAAATTTGTTCGGTATTCAGAGTAGAGGGGTTTCCGGTTTTCAGGGGTTTATTTCAGTGGTTAAAGCTGCGAAAAACGTGGGACTATGAAAAAAGTTCGGTGTTGAGGGAATTCTGGTTTACTGAGGGTCTGGTTTAGAGAAGTTTCACTGTATATGGCGTCAGACATATGGTTAAGGACCACACAGATATTGAGAGAAAACCCCGCTGTCGCCACTTCATGGGCTACTCTTTTCGGTTAGCAGCACAGGTTCTTTTATATGCACCAAAAAAAGAGAAAGAAATGTTTTATTTAACGACGTACTTAACACATTATATTTTACAGTTATATGGTGTCAGACATATGGTTCGGGATCACACATATACTGAGAGAGGAAACCTGCTGTCGCCACTTCATGGGCTACTCCTTCAGATTAGCAGCAAGGGATCTTTTATATGCACCATCCCACAGACAGGATAGCACATTCCACGGCCTTTTATATACCAGTCATGGTGCACTGACTGTGACAAGAAATAGCCCAATGGGCCCAACGGGGATCGATCCCAGACCGACCGCATGTCGAGCGAGCGCTGTACCACTGAGCTACATCCCGCCCCTTATATGCACCATCCCACAAACAGGATAGCACATACTGTAACCACAGCCTTTGATATACTACTCATGGTGCATCAGCTGCAATGATAATAGCCCAATGGGTCCATCGACAGGGATCGATCCCAAACCGACTGTGCATCAAGCAAGCACTTTACCACTAGGCTACATCTCGCCCAAATTAGAATATAAGAGCCAGGTAGGATATTTCTGCAATGTTCAATACTGGTACTACTTGTCAGTGGAAACTCAACATTATGAAAATTAATGTAAAGTTAACAAATGTGTTTTTTTTGTTCATCTTAATAAAGTCTGATGTCATATGAAAGTTAAATGTTTGTTTTGTTTAACAACACCACCAGAGCACATTGATTTATTAATCATCAGCTATTGGACGTCAAACATATATGCTAATTTTGAGTCATAGAGAGGAAGCCTGCTACATCTTTCCACTAGTAGCAAGGAATCTTTTATAAGCTTCATCACACAGACAAAATAGCACATACTGTAACCTTTGACATGCCAGTTGTGGTGCACTGGTGTGCCTTCTAGAGACAATAAATAACCAAACATTTGCATAAGGTAGACAATCATGTATGTTCCTTTTTCTTGAAGTTAGATTTCCTCATTTGCATTTAAATATATTGAATTTATAACTTATAAATAATGATATTAAATGTGCTATATGGTAATAACGATTACCCTCTGGACCTCAATTTACGTATAGCAGAATCTATTCATAACTTTTTTGAATTGTCAAAACGCTTCATGTTTTAATTTCTTAAAGCCATTTATCCTACATCACATATTGTCACTTGCAAGATTGGCTGCTTTACCGTGGGCAGTGATATAAGTTAATCTCGGAAAATCGGGTATATTTTTGTACATGGGTACGTGTACACCTGAACAAGTATACTAATTTCATGGTCTTCTAGACTTGTTTTTATGATTGAGTGCAAATCATGTAATTCTTTTTAATTCTCTGAAGAACATATTTATAAAATAAATTGTATGTAACACAGTATGTGTCGAGACACATTAATATATGCCAATGGCCTGTTTCCTAATACATTTCTTTTGTGAAATAAATATTGTTTAAACCATGTTAAGAAGAAAAGAATGAATATTAAACAAAATAAACCCAGTTGGACACAATATGAGGGATCTAGTTAATTCCAGAGTAGGAATTTATCAGGTCAGGGTTCTAATCTTGATTCTTCTTATATCTATGGGGACAACAATAACAATAAAATGGCAACAAGTTTGTAAAAATGCTAGGTTCAGGCATGTCTCTCTCATACCCAATCTCTGGCATGGCCAGTGATCGAGTGTGGGACAGAAAAATTATTATTAATGGGTCAAGTTTGAATTATTTATAAAAGGGGTAGGGGAAAATTTTGATGTGTCATTCAAATAACCTTTTACTCATTTTCCACATTTTAATCAATATAAATATTTCTTGTATTTCTAAAGAACTATCAGGTTTCACCTCTCTTTGGTTACCCACTGTACCTTAATGATGATCAGGCTCTAGGATTTAAAAATTTTAACCCTGGAATAAGCAACTCAATGAAATACAGTAGAATCTTGTGACGTACTATGTTCTTCTCTCGGTTGATTAAGTCAAACAGATATTCAAAGCTGCGTGGTATAATTCCTCTGTGTTCATGCTCAAAGTTTGTCCCATGTTCTGCAGGGCCTAAAATTAGAAGAAAAAAAATTTACACTGAAATACCATATAAATATCAGGGTTAACAAAGTACTAAGGACGACTAAGTATTTTACAAAATTGGTCAATCAATCGAATACAAATTTGTACAAAAAAAGAAATATGATAAAATAATTCAGCCATTTTGTCGTTTTGTAACTGCAGTTAAAACTGTTAAAGAGGTTTTGTTTAACAACACTACTAGAGCACACTGATTTATTTACTGTCAGTTATTGCTTGTCAAACATTTGGTAAAACTGACATTTAGTCTTATCGAGTGGAAACATGCTACATTTTTCCATTAGTAGCAAGGGATCTGTTATATGCACCATCTCACAGCACATACCACAGTCTTGGTGCAGTGGATGGAAGGAAGGAAATGCTTTATTTAACAATGCACTCAACACATTTTATTTACAGTTATATGGTGTCAGACATGGTTAATGACCACAGAGATATTGAAGGAGGAAACCTGCTGTCGCCATTTCATGAGCTACTCTTTTTTCGACTGGCATGGGATCATTTATATTCACCATCTAATAGACAGGATAGTACATATCATGGCTTTTGATGTACCAGTCATAGTGCACTGGCTGGAGCAGAAATAGCCAAATGGGCCCACTGATGGGGATCGTTCTTAAACCAACCGCACATCAACCCAACGCTTTATCACTGGGCTACATCTCACCGCAATGGATGGAACAAGAAATGTCTTGTATGTTCTACAGACAAAACGTCTAAACTGGACAACCATGGGACCAAGTACGGTAGAAAGTTTGGTTTTAAGGGAAATCTGGTTTACAGAGGATCCAATTTTGAGGCGTTTCATTGCAACACCGTTCAATAAAATAATTTAAGGGATAGTTAAATTTAATAAGGTTCAATGTTTTTTATCTGGCCCAGTTGATCAACATGAATTTTAAGTGAAATTTCAATCCTCACATATTAATGATCTATAATCCATCCCAACGGAAACAGATTTTTTTATGCTACAATTTATTTATTTCTAAGCAGATTGTTTTCTAAATTGGAATGAATTAATGAATGAATGTTTAACGACACCCCAGCACGAAAAATACATCCGCTATTGGGTGTCAAATTATGGTAATGGGGTAAACATTAAATCACATAAATATAAAAATTCAAGATTTAGAGAAAACACAGTGTAAAGGACTGTGCAAAAAATACAAATACAAATATCACAGCATTTTACGGACACTGAATTTTACTAAAAATTTCAATTTGTGCTGTATTGGCCATTCTCAAAGAGAATGTTACTCCCCTGCACCACGATGAGGTTACAGCACGCGCAGGGGTTTTCTAAATTGGATACAAAAATTGTAATTTTTTGTTACTTCTAAAACACTTTTACTTTTCTTCTTACATCAAACAAAACAGAAAACAAGACTAAAGCACCTAAAACTTGTAATTCTGTTAACAGCGTTTTGTTTCTTATAATGTTTTAATGCTGTTTTATGCTGGACAACCAGACTGTATTTACATTCTTTCTTATTTATTTATTTTTTATTATTCACTTTCAGATTAGAACAAACAACAACATCGAAGTTTGGCATCGGCAGATTAACGACAAAGCAACACAAGACGGAATACAATTTTACCTGCTGGTGCCTCTACTTCTCCGAGAAGTTGGTGAATATGGCAATGAAAGAGTTGGACGGATGCAATGGCTGAAGCATGGGACCCGGCAGGGAGAAGTGTTTGCAATTTGGAGATGCTACACCAATGACGAAATTACTGCCAAAGAATTGATTCATGCTGTTGCAAGATTATCCATTCAGTCGGCTGACTGTCGGGACGTTTCTCTTCTAGTAATATTTGAATGGATAATCTCCTACAGTGATTTGTGCAGTTATCACGACGAAATACCATTCATGAATTCTACACTAATTTAATTGACCAAAAACATTCGCTAGTTCATTTCTACTAATGTCAAATATGTTAACATTTGAATGACATTTATTGTTTTGTGGAATTGTTTTTAATGTACATTTAATTAAACTGGAATTGAAGACGACAAATTATTATTTTATTTTCAAGGTTATAAGGCATAAGGGGATAACATGTGACGAGGGAGGGTATAGTGGAGAGAATTTACGCTATTGAAGGTGAACATGACATGGGACGTAGGCATAATAAAGTCTTCCGACGAGAAGGCTTGCATTACCTATTTACCACATCACAACATGTGAAATAATGTACAAGCGAGTGGAAGAATCGACCGCATGATAATGAATACAAACTGTTAATAAAAACTGGATAGTAATGTTGAATTCTATTTTACCTTTTTGGTTATAGTATATCACAAAATAATGTTAAGAAATGATTACAATGTCTAAGAAATAACTATTAATATGTTTGAAAAAAAAAAAAAAAAGTCCCTAGTGGACGAATTGTCAGAGGTGAGTGGACGAATCCAACTTATGTGAATAAACTAGTAGATTCAGTATCCTAAGAACCAGGGCTGGTCATTTCCTAAACATTTTAAGTAACTATCAAATTTCACTTGCCCACAAAAAAATTAACTGGTTCCAAACCGTAAGCAGTTTAAATCAAAATTAAACTGTACGCGTTAAACAATTTCACATCATACAAAGCACCTGTAAGCCCAGGGCCCATGCTTATAAAACTTAAAGTGTAGACTTTAATAATACCACTTCTGAAGCACTGACTGACACGAGAAATAGCCCAATGGGCCAACCAATAGGGATCGATCCAAGTCAAACATTTTATCACTGGGCTACATCTTGCCCTCTTTACTTTGCATTTCTGGACATTTAATTTTCACAATTTTCAGGGGGACCATACCCTCGGGTATGAACTTTTCCTTAGAAATTCTGGCATTTGGCGCTCTTGATGTGAGTGTGACACAGGTTCAGTTGGAATTTTCTGAACTTGTTTTACATCACACGTTGCGTGAACTTGCATAAAGCAAAAACTAATCTTACGAAATATATATTTATCAATTTTAGTAACGTGCTGGATCTTAAGGTTCTGACCAGCTTTTTCTCGATCCTTCAGTGTTTTCGGCAATTTACTTTACGGACACCGACATGAAATACCATGGTTTACAAATAAAGGCCTAATTTCTTAAATGCCTAAAAAAAGGAGGGGTGGGCCTATTTCTGGTCAAATACAGTACTCTATATAATAATCAGGAGCCTGACACACACTGTATGTGTATAGGGAATGGATGCATGGATGGATGGATGAATGGAGGGATGGGAGAGGGAGAGAGAGAGAGAGAGAGAGAGAGAGAGAGAGAGAGAGAGAGAGAGAGAGAGAGAGGGAGGAAAGTTAGTAGTCAACTAGTTTTCTTACTTGCATAACCAATCGAAATCTATGAATGGTCTCATGGTCTTGGCCAAGCTTTGGAATGGACAACACTTGCTGCAGACTACGGAATTAAAAAAATTGCAAGTGTAGCAAAAGGGCTAAACAGGCAGTTTGTGTGCGGAAATAAAAATGTTTGCTTTCCTCTCTTTTTTAAATTTATAAAAATTATGGGCTACCAATTTTACTGAGTGCTACCATATTTCATACTGATAAACATTAGTCAAGGCCTGAAATGTTCGTCGTAGGCTTACCAATCATGGTGTACGTTTTTCCCGATCCAGTCTGACCACTGAAAAATACGTTCAATACAATGGATGAAAAAGTAATCATATAAAATTAACAAAGTTATTTAATAACTTTTATACATATATAGTATTCAGTTAGCTGGTCCAAATAAAAAACCATATCATAAATCTTTGAACAGAAGCCTAGACCAACTTCTATTCAAGGCATTTTGTATCTATTTTTGAGAATAACAAAGTCGACTGCCTATTTCATTTTAATTTGTTTTAGAGATTGTGTTGTACTGAACAATATGATTACCATATGAACAATGGCTTCTTAATATTATGATGTCATGCACCGAAAGTGACTAGAACAATGCAGGGCTCAAACATAACAACGGCAGTTGCAGTCTTAGTGATATAAATTGCTGTAGGTCAAGGGTGTCACCGCAGCACTCTTGTGCCTAAGATATAAAATTACTGTCATCGCAGTAAAGCAGTAAGTTCTATGTACACCATTTTGTACATTTGAAAAACACATACAGCAATTCATACAGCAAAATAACCTTTCAGTTATGTTTATTTGCTACTTTGCTACTCAGTGGGATGTTTCATCCACAGCAGTTTAAAAAAACAATGCTTTGGGTTACAAATAATTAAGTGTGAGCCCTGTAGTGCAGTCATTAGCCTAGCTTAGACTAGAAAGGGGAACAGGCTTTGATGTAAGGTAGGTTTCTATTCAAGGCAAGCCTCTTTTCATTACCTCCAAGACCTGGCCTGGTGCTTATAAAACTTTCAAAGAGTCTAGACTCGAGACTAATAGAGTCAAACACATTAATGTTACAACAACGTAATACAAATTGTTTGCTTGTGACGTCATAAGAGATTGAGTCTACACTTTAAAAGTTTTATAAGCTGTTAGATCCACATGTAACTGTAATTAACAGGTTTGAGAAAATAAAATTCAAGGACTTTCAAGGACTTTTCAAGTACTTAAATTCATTTTTCAAGAGCACAAAACATGTTTTCAATAAATGTACCTAGTAATAAAAAGTAGACTGACCAATTTTACAGCTTTGCCCTCCAGTTTTATTCTAAAAATGATATTTTAATGCTTAGGTGCACCGGTTCACCGGATATCACTCTATACATATTGAGCTTGGCTTGACCACGGATGTCGCTGAACTAATCTGTGAAGTCATTTCCCAAGAGTGCCATGGCTGTTCGCCTATTATCGCTCACCAGAAAAAACCCAGTCACAAAATTTATCGAGTTGCAAAATACTAAGGCACATCATTAAATATGTTAAACTAGCCTGAGAAACAAAACAAAGTACACACCTCATCATTTATTCAAACTACAAGCATACAGACTTCGTAATGCTGCCTCGCTCATGTTTGCTACACTGGATGCTTTATAGCATAGTCTGCATCACGCTTTGTCTTCATCATCAGGCACACACAAAAGCCACTCCTTGTAATCCTCGGTTTACAACCAAGTATCCTTAAATTTACACTTGCCTAGCATGTTAAAAGAATTTTTATGGTCAAATTGACAAGCAAACAATGGCATCTTCCGATGATGCACAAAGACCATATATCTGCATGCACAAATACTTTGACCCAATCAGAGAGCAGTATTTGTGAATATTTAACTTCTGTGGACAGCTGAAGCAGTTATTTTGGCGGGAATGACAAAGTTTTGGATTGACGCATAAATAAATCCATGGAAGCGATTCAATTCTTTTACTAAAGCTAGGAAAGGCATGTTTCCTATTTGTTCAGGAGGGGAAAATAAAATTGAAGGTTTTCAAGGCCTTGAAAATACATTAACAAAATTCAAGTACTTTCAAGCACTTCAAGCACCTGTGTGAAAATACATTAACCAGTGGAGCTAATTGTAATCAGATTGCAATTACATACAACTGTGTGATAATTTTAAAAATTTAAACATGAAACCTTAATGCAAAAGTTGACATAGTCGTCATAGATATCGAAAAAAATAAGACCTATGTTAGTCTTTTCACTTCGTAAAGATGAAACAATATAAAGTAATGCAATCTACCCTTCCACCTCACATCATCATTTAATATAAATAATAACAATGTAATTACCCGATCATGATAAACTTCCAACAGATTTTTGTAACACTGGTAACCATAATTCCTGAAGGAAATTTCAAGTGCTGTGCTCGTAGATGTACTTACTATGCAAATATTGTGCCATTGTAGCCCTGGACACAGCTTTCAATGAGTTTCTTGCCAACTGCTGAAAACACAGAGCTCTGGAAAAAAATAAAAAAAGGATTGTTTTTTTTGGTTTTTTTGCAGTGATGAACATAATATTCCAATGTTTTGATGCAGATTGGCCAGGTGAGATTGGCCCTCTTCTTGTGGATGTGTATTTGTAAGCATGAAATGTAGATGGTAGTAGCAGAAGCTTTTGCTGCCAAAAATTATTGCCTCTGGGTCGTTACATGCCAACTCAACCAGAGGTTTTCTGACTGGGAAATTTTGCTCCCTATGGGTGGCAACAATCGGTCTTCCCATTGTCTATCCGTGGCACTGGGAGCACGTCCCCACTCAATGTTGAAGCAACAACAGCCGTTATCATACATTTGTCACCTAGTCTGGCAATTTCTACACGCTTTGATCCCTTCAGTTCTCTGGTCCACTCACCACATGGCACAAACTTAAACCCGTTTGGTCGACGTTTACTATCAGTTCATCTGGAATATCATACTGAACTACGTTGGTAGAAATTCTATCTTAAAAACTCCCTCTTTCATAGATTCAGAGTTCTGTGGTAAAGTTCTAGCGCTTGTTGTTGCTTTACATTTTCAAAATCCCATCTGATGCATGAGGGAAGCTGACCAGCTCTTCGTTAAAAGACTGGTCCGTCATTTTCTACCAGCAGTCCTGGGTTGCTAGCTTCAATAAGTCCCCTGGAACCTGCTATTGTTATGTATGTGTTGACAATTGTTTTATCACAATACCCAGTAGCAGAGGTTGCCCTGTGTTTTCTTTTGGTAACGTTTCCTCCGCTAATATACCGGTAATGTATTTCTCTGTAGATAAAATATTCTGCCTAACTTTCACAATACAATGCTTAAGTCGGTCTCTGATACTCCTTACTGTTGATTTGTTGACAGCAAGTTCTTTTGAGAATTTACAACTGCACCTTGCCACATCATGTTCAAGAGCATATTTCCCAATCTTGACAGTTTGCTCGTTAGAAAAGTAGTTGTACTCTTGTTTTCATGTCCTCGATTTAGGCGTAAATATGGCTTTATTTGCAGTATTCAGACATGAAGATGGAATCTCAAGTTCTGGTCCTCTTAACAGGGACAGCAGAAAACTTTTGTTATTAATAGTAGAATGATTCCACTTTGAATGTAAAATGTGTATAAACTGGTATGTGTGCGGTGATGGTATAATGAGCCAGCTTACTATTTGAGTATTCATGAATGAAATATGCCCAGCTCAGATTAAATATTAAACACAATACCGTCCGACTCAAATGAATCTTAACTGGCTTTAATTCAAAGTAATGACAGTGATCAGTTGTCTTAGTAATAGCCTAGTGTATTAGCCAATTACAGTCGAGTGTTTGATTGTGGAACCGTAAGCTCTGGTGACATCAATCAAATTGAAGCCAACATCAAACTTTCAATCAACAATAGGAGTATTCTCGTAAACCATGAAAATGGAGAAAACTTGGGAGTGTTTTCTCTATTATAGATGCACCTCCCCCCCCCCACACACACACATAAGTGGTCTGGTCCAAACATCCCAACAGTCAATGGGATGGCCTAAAATCCTTCACTGTATGCTCCCTGTAGTTCCGGTCATGTGACCTCAACTTCCTTCTTTTTCCTTTCGCTGTTTGGAGGTGCACTTGTTGAGGACAGACAATGTTGAAAAGAAATAAAACTACGAAATGTTTTTAGTGCCCAAACTATGAAAATGTCTGGTTATATGGTATACCTGATTAATAGAATCTATCACCGTTGTGAAGTATAGATAAGGCTATTCCAACCCAAGGGACAAAAATGTTTTTTTATAACGGCCAAGGTTTGCCGAGGCCCTTACAAAAACATTTTGTTCCAAGGGTTGGAATTGCTTTCATCTATACATCACAACAGTGACTGATTCTTTTTCTTGCCCATTTAATTACAGTAACAAAACCAAACCTTAACTTTATAAGCTCAGGGCTTCTAGATTATGGTAGCCCCACTCCCATGGCTAGTGATATTCAGTGTTGGGTTAGTAAATAACTACTATTGCCATGCCCAACGGCTACTGAGAAATGTTTTAAGTCAGTGTTGCAGTTAAGTCTATTTTGTAAATATGGATACCCTGCCCCACCCAACCTCCAGTGCTAGTGTTTTTAAGCTCGCTTTCTCTCTTTAGGTGACATAGCAGATGATACCTATTATTTAGTAAAATTGTATGAACTTAAAGTAAAGTAGGGCTAGTGAATATTTAATCATGGCTAGTAAATATTTAAAATCACTAATCCTATGGCTAGTGGATTTTATAAAAATTCTAGAAGCCTGAAGCTATAGTCTGTTTACATATAGTCTGTTATAGTCTGTTTATTGTGGAACAATTAGTATACATTACACCTACATGCTCAGTTAATCATACATGAAAAAATGTAGTCCACCTTATGCAACGGCATAAATATGTAATGTTCAACTTATCAATAAATATAAAGTTAAAAATATTAATTTGTTTTAATATTTTTTAAACAATGATACAACGTGAAATGGCAGACAGAATTTTGAAAACCTTGTAAAACATAAGTTATGACATCATGCATATCAGGGCTCGCGCTGCCGTTCGCCAAAGTCGCCAATGGCGAAAAAGAAGAAAAAAAATTGGCGAAAGAATTTCAGATTTGGCGAAAAAATTGGCGAAAGATTTTTTTCCGATGTTGAATTTTAGGACCACACGTATTAACCACTTTTGTTCAGTTGATCCGCCTTGCGTTGTGAATAAGCGTTATTTGCATGTCCACATGGCCAGTCTATTTTTTGGTACCTGCCTGTAGTAAAGCTAGAAAATGCGATTAAATAAAATGAAATACTGTTTAAACCATGTTGCATTGTTAATACTACCGTAAATGTTTGATTACTATCGACTACAAGTTTTACTTTTTATTAGTCATGTTTTGTCATACCGATTGATTATATAAATCTAGGTCACATGGTTGAGTTCATTTCCACGAAGTGGGTACGTTGGCGAGGAATACATATATTGTTTCTCACTTATGAATATACAATCATTATTAGCTAAAACTTTCTACGTTTACAGTTTATATTTCAAACATATTAAATGGCGAAATTATAATTCATTTGTGCTATATCTACTGATATAATACTAACGCTGACAAGATAACATCCCTCCACCCCTTGCACAAAAATAACAAAACTCGAACCAGAGTGAAACTGAAAAAGGTTTTTCCCCCACTTGTGTAAGATTGTCGCACGCTAGTGTTTTGATAGCAATAAACATAAAAACGTTTCCTTTGTCTTTATGTTGGGTGACTGGCTATAACCTTGAGTTGGACGCCGTACTAATTATGAATAGTATTCATTATAAATCATACCGAAAAGTTACAAAACGAGGTCATGGCGTAGGGTATGACCAGGAGTTGCGCACTTTTAATTATTATAATTTAAAAAAAAACAAAAAAAAAAAAACATTCTTCATAAAATAAAACGGGCAGTCTTGCCATTTTGTTTCTTTAAAATAAGATTTTTCTATTATATATATACAACAATACATCTATTAGTATTACTAAAAAGATTAAATTGTCTCTTTTGTGATGTACCACTTGTGATGCACTGACTTAAATGAGCCCATCGACGGGG
>JAECMU010028802.1:9473-23800 GCA_016106625.1 Dracogyra subfuscus | reverse complement strand
AAAAAAAAATTAATTTTTTTTTTTTTTTAAATAATAAAGTTGAAAAATAAATTTTGACATGCATCAAGGTGAACAATCATAGATAGAACTATAAATGAAGCTTTACTGATGCAGGACATTAGACCTAGGTCTAATTAATGAGCTACTCTCGATATACTAAGTCAAAACCTATACTAGCTCGAATGCTTTTTTTACAATTTAGATTGACCACCAAAATTTCCTCAAATCAAACTGCGCACCTTTTTCTCTTTGGCTTATTAATGCTCCATTCAAAATTCCATAGCACCACCACCCACTCCCACCTGCTACCGATTTCGGTTGGACTGCTGGTGCTCCCTTGCACCTGCCAGTGCAGGTGATCCCCTCTCCACCCCACCCCTACCCCCAACTTTCTGTCTTGGACGGAAGAGCTTGCTTCACAAGCACTTGCACCCACGACAGGCATGCGCTACAACAGCTTGCTCTGAATGTGCACGTTAAAACCTATGACCTGACCTGACCTGCAGGACATGTGATTTGTAAGAAATATACATTGTAGCTACATTTGTACAATCAATGTTGAGGTAAATGCAAAAGTTGATGCTGAAAGCCAACAAAAAAACTTATACTTCATTTTTTTTGTATTGAAAAGGTAAGACAGAAATCACCAGATTTAGCAACATCAGATAAACAATGTTGTTGACAGTATGGTCACTGGTTATAAAAGTATATTGTATGAGAACCTTTCTTTTGTACAATGACAGTTCAAATAATTAGGATTTTATGCACTTATTTTGATGATAAAAACACTCAAAACAAGTAAATAGCATTGATTTCATAAACTAATAGTGTTTCATTAGTAGTGTGTGATATGCATATCATTTATTAATTGTATAAGTGAACTGGAAAAAAATGTCACATCCTAGTTCGTACTGAAATTAAAAAAATAAAATGTTACATCATAAAATATTTTTTTATTAAATTGCTATAAAGCATTTAGAAATAGACTGGATATTGTGTTCAACAGTGTATTTCAGTAAGCAAACATTCTATCAGGAGAGCAGTTTTGGAATTTAAAAAAAGAAAGAAAGAAAGAAATGTTTTATTTAACAATGCACTCAACACATTTTTTTTTTTACGGTTATATGGCGTCAGACATATGGTTAATAAGGACCAAACACATTTTTAGAGGAAACCCACTGTTGCCACTTCATGGGCTACTCTTTCCGATTAGTAGCAAGGGATCTTTTATTTGCACTTCCCACAGGCAGGATAGCACAAACCATGGCCTTTGTTGAACCAGTTATGGATCACTGGTAGGTACAAGTAGTTTACACCTACCTATTGAGCCTTGCGGAGCACTCACTCAGGGTTTGGAGTCGGTATCTGGATTAAAAATCCCATGCCTAGACTAGGATCCGAACCCAGTACCTACTAACCTGTTGACCGATGGCCTAACCATGACGCCATGGAGGCTGGTTTTTGGAATTTACTGCAAGGTTAAAAAAATGATGTTTATTTTCATCACGACCTGGCACATTTTATTTTTCACTTTATAAGTCATATTTTTAACAAAAACAAAATTAGACCTGACATGCTTATATACTACTATATGTAATGAGTATATAAATGATAAAACTGCATTTCCATTTAAAAAAGGATTGTTAGTGAAGATCATAAGAGTCAGAATGTCACGTCCTGGCTTAAATCATTACCATGGAATGGCCCTCCAACCAGTTCCCCACAACTGGTATATCAATGGTTATGGTATATGCTGTCTTGTCTGGCAAAGTACATACATGAATAAAAGATCCCTTGCTTCTCTGGGGAAAATGTAGCTGGTTTCCTTTAAGACCATGTCTAAAAGCACCAAATGTTTGCCATCCAGTAGCTGTCGATTAATAAGTCAATAATCGGGAAGAAATGAGATGGAATTCAAAGAAGAGAAAGGAAAGGAGGCATTGGGATAATTTTAATTTTTTTTTTTTAAAATTAAAAAAATCAATGAGCCTTCATGATGCCATTTAACAAATTAAAACAAACTCTAACGATTTTTTTTACTTATTTACTTACTGATTACTTATTTATTTACTCATGCCCATATTCACATAAAGTGGGGGGTTTTCTCGACATAACCATATGTCCAACGCCGATATAACCGTAATTCTCATGTGTTGAATGCGTCATTAAAAAAAAAAAAAAAAAAAAAATTCACATAAGGTTTATCCATCCCGTGTCCGATTTATGACAAGTATTGCCACTTGTTCTGCACATGACAGACTTTAATTCTGTTGGATCACTGTAGAAATGATTTTGTGATTGCAATCACCCATAATGCATTATTCACATTTATTTAACTGCTCAGTTAGTTAGCATTCAAGAACAAAATGATACAGCTGAGCTCCTAAGCTTGTGCAATTGGAACATGTTTGGAAATGATTAACAGTGGCCATGACTAGCACAATAAAACACCAAGACGTGTCGTATAAATATGTCCAAAATTTGCATAGTCGCATTGATTTTCCTTTCATCCGTGACATGTTGATGATAAGAAAGTGAAGTTGCTTCAGAAATGAAGAGGATCAGCACTAGTTGGCGATGATTGGGAGGGCTTGTATTGTTTATAGCCAGCAATCACAGAAGCCACAATTGTTTATTAATTTATTTCTTCCTAATATTGCCTCGCTTTCACTAATGATGCTTTATAGCATTTGTTTGTGATTGGGTGATGACACATGTGATTTGTCAGGTTTATTTAGGTCTCGGGTTCAGTGTCGGTACTGATCACACAGTGATGCAATTCAAATTGGTAGTAACATAGAGAACTGGTCACATTATCAGCTATCATTGCATGGTTTTCATGTCATCCTATTTGCTATGTATTTAAATAAAGTTGCTCCTATCGGTGGGCCCATTGGGCTATTTCACATTCCAGCCAGTGCTCCACAACTGGTGTAACAAAGGCTGTGGTATGTACTATCCTGTCTGTGAGATGGTACACACAAAAGATCCGTTACTGCTAATCGAAGTGGCTACAGCAGGTTTCGTCTCTCAATATCTGTGTGGTCCTTAAGCATATGTCTGAAGCCATATAACTATAAATAAATATGTGTTGAGTGTGTTGTTCAATAAAACATTTCCTTCCTTCCCTAAATAAGGTCACACACCATCATTATTTACTCCATGCAATTCAATCCAATTTGTATGTCAGAATATATTCTGTAATAAATACAATACACAGAGGGCAACATGGCTGCTAAGTTTTGGTAGTACTCTGCCTTGACAACTACCATGGCAAAAATCAACATAGGTTGACTAGGAAATATTTTGAGCAGGGCTAGCCCAGTGATAAAATGCTTGCCTGATGCATGTTTGGTCTAGGATTGATCCACATTAGTTCGCCCACTGGGCTACTTCTCGCACCACATCCAGTATTTCAGTGACCATTGTATGGAATGAATGAGTGCTTAACGACACCCCAGCACGAAAAATACATCGGCTATTGGGTGTCAAACTATGGTAATGCAAATAAATAAAGTGATGATCAACATCAATATAAAAAAACAAAGTTTAAATAAAAACAGTGTAAAGAACTGTACAAAAACACAAATATTACAGATTTTTACGGACACTGAATTCTACTAAAAACTTCAATTTTGTGCTGTATTGGCCATTCTCAAAGAGAATGTTACACCCCTGCACCACAGTGAGGTTACAGCACGCACAGGGATGGCCATTGTATGTGCTATCTTGTCTGTGGGATGGATATAAAAGATCTCTTGATAAAAAATGTTTTAGTGTGTTCCTCTTGAAGATTATATGTCTTAATTATCAAATATCTGACATCCAATAGCTGCCCCCTACACATGCTGTAAGCTCACCGTGGTGCAGAGGTGTAACATTCTCTTTGAGAATGGCCAATACAGCACAAATTAAAGTTTAGAATAGGGTTCAGTATCCGTAAAATTCTGTGATATTTGTGTTTTGTAAAGTTCTTTACACAGTTTTTGTTTGAACCTTGAATTTTAATATTAATGTTGATCATTGCTTTATTTATTTGCATTACCATAGTTTGACACCCAATAGCCGATGTATTTTTCGTGCTGGGGTGTCGTTAAACATTCATTCATTCATTCCAATGGCGATGATAAATCAATATGCTCACTATCATTAATTACTTATCTTGATATTTGTATTATTGTGCTTTTACCCACATGCAACTCTACATTTAAAAAAAAAAACATTTTGACATAGTTGTACATTTTTTTTAATTTTTTTTTTGTTTGTTTGTTTAACGACGCACTCAACACATTATAATTACGGTTATATCGGCGTCGGACATATGGTTATGTCGAGAAAACCCCCAATGGTTAGCTGACGGGGATCGATCCTAGACTGACCGCGCATCAGGCGGGCACTGTACCACTGGGCTATCTGCCCGCTATAGTTGTACAAGTTTTTCATTTTTTTAAATCTATTCATATACTTACCTTGTTTGACATCCAATAGCTGAAGTGTATTTTTGTGCTGGGGTGTCATTAAACATTCATTTATTCATGCCATGCAATTCAATATAATTCGTATGACAGAAAATATTCTGTGAAAAATACAAATCTGAGAGAGTTATGTGATTGCTAGTTTTTGGTAGTACTGTCTCTTGATAACTACCTTGTCAAAAATCAACATACATGTAGGTTGACAGCAAAAAAATTCACTTAGATACCATTATACCAGAGCACCAACTCATTTTGCTGTTACTCAAGTGGCAGGATATGGGTTTTTGTATGACATAAACAAGTTTAATATATACTAAAACGCAAAAGAAACGCAGGTTCTCATTAAATTGGATATAAAATATTAAAAAAACAAAACGAAATGAAGATTTCAACATTTATTTTGGAGCTACACCAATTCGGCACACATCGGTGTTGGAATTTTTTTATTGCATTCCTTTTTGGCTATTGTTTCATTTCATAATGTAGGGTGGGGGTCCATGTTAAAAATGTCAAAGAGACGACCTGTAGCATTGTCAAAGTCAGTATCGCGTGTGACCACCATGGGCATTCAAACAGGCAGTGCAACGTCTCCTCATTGAGTTGACAAGCCGTTGAAAGAATGCCTGAGGGAGTGAGTTCCATTCATGGGCCAATGCTACCTCCAGCGCCTGGAGATTCTGAGGTTGTCCTCGAGCCTGAAGGCGATGTCCGATTTCATCACAGACGTGTTCGATAGGCGCCATGTCCGGTGATAAGGCTGGCCACGGCAACGTTGGGATGTTGTGCTGAGCCAGCAACGCCTGTGTTGCCCTGGCAGTGTGCGGCCTGGCATTGTCTTGCTACAGCAAGCGCACACGTGGGTGAGCAGCAAAGAAGGGAACGACGTGATTGTTGATGACGTCATTTTGGTACACAGCAGCATTAATGCGTTGTCTGAACACATGAAGTTGTGTTCTGTGGTTGAATGAGAACCCACCCCACACCATCACACTACCCCCGCCCCATCGGTCGGCCTGCAGAACGCAGCAGTCGAAGTAACGTTCATGTCGACGTCGCCATACTCGGATTCGGCCATCAGCGTTGGAAAGATTGTAACGGCTCTCATCAGTAAACAAAACTTGTTGCCACTGGCCACGTCGCCATCGTTGATATCCCAATTGTCTGGCCATCCCTCGCTGGAGTTGTGTCAGTCGCGGCATTTTTAACATTTGATTCTGTTGTCTGTCACTACTCAAATTGAATTTATGCGATTAAATCCAGGTGTGTAGGCTTTAAGAGCATTTCAGTGAGTGTGTTTGCACTGGATTCATGATACAGATGATCCAGCACGTGCAAAAAATGTGTTTCGAGAATTCGTGACGTCACATAGGTAATGAAATTGACACGCAGGTGGGACTGCGGTGTTGGTGTGTGCCATGTCCTTTAACACAGTTGAGGTTCAATTCCACCAAAGATACTGTTTAAAAAAAACCAAATCTTTCGCATTTTCAGGACCTGCGTTTCTTTTGCGTTTTAGTATATATACATGTATATAAAAAGTTAATTTGAGTGAATAATGTTAATAACACTTAAAGTTTATTATATCAGACCATGCACTTTCATATCAACATTCAGGGCCCTCTATTCTGTATCTTCTGTTCCCTTTTCATTTAGAACATCCTTGGCCTGAAAAACATTCCAAGAGACTTTGGACCAATGGTTTACGAGACATTTGCACATATAGGAGAAACAAGGTGAGAACATATTTGTCTTTCCTTTTCGAAATAAAAATGCATTATATATAGATATTATCTTTGGATATTATCTTTGTGATGGCAATGATGACATTAACTTAACATTTAATTTAACACAATATACAGTTGAATCACGTTGGCTCAAACATCGTAGATGCTTGAGAAAGTGTTTGACTCTTCGAGTAGTTCGACCTACCCATTCGGTCAGCAGCGTGTAAGTGTAATTGGGGAATTTGTTTTTGGTTCGAGTGTAGCAGTGTATTTGACCCTTCTAAGTTTGACCCAGTGAGATTCTACTGTATATATATATTTTTTTATGTCAGTTTCTTACAAAATTATAAGTTAAATTGATGTAATTTAGTTTACTAAAAACATGATTTGAATGTTCATTTCAATATGTGTTAAAACATTTTACTTGTCTAATGTTTAATATTTTGTTTGCAGGATTTGGGATACAGTAATGGGATTGTGTTCTCTGGTTATTCTCTTTTTATTAAAGGTATGAGTAAAACACTACATTTAAATAATTATTGAAATTTGTCACCAACCTTGATGGTGTCATGGTTAGGCCATTGGACATAAGACTGGATGTTACAGGGTTCGCAACCCTGTACCAACTCCCATACAGAGCAAATTTTAACAAATCATTGGGTAAGACCACTACACCCTCACTAACAGTTAACAACTAACCCACTGTCATGGACAGCCAGCCCAGATAGCTGAGGTGTATACCCAGGACAGTGTGCTTGAACCTTAATTGGATATAAGCACAAAAATAAGTTGAAATAAAATTAAATTTGTCGAAATGTTTGTCGTCTACCCACTGTCCATCTGCCTCGAAACCGGGCCAGGTTTAGTGGTAGAACTTTCGTCTCAGGTGTAAGGGGTCGTAGGATCGTTCACCCTCAGTTGACTTGTTGTTTTTAGTCCCTTACCGGTCCAACCAGAGGGGACTGTCTCTCTGTCTGTCTGTTCATCCATCTGTCTGTTACACATATAGGTTTTCTGACTTTGTTTTGCAATGCTTTGAGATATTGACCTAGTTTGACATTAATGGATATTTACCAGTTTTTAACCAGTTATGGCCCTTGAACTTAGGAGATACGAAAATTAGTTTTGCAGACTTTTGTTTGCAATGCCTTCATATATTGACCTAAAATTTTGTGTATAGATTTATCATATACTGTTACAGATCACATTTGACTTTCATGGTTTCATGGCAATTTACCCATTTGTGACAGAGTTATGGCCCTTGAACTTAGGAGATATGGAAATGTGTGCCCAGTAGAGGACATATATTGATTTAGCAGTACTCTGAGAATGCTTGTTTTACCAGTCTCAACTAGTGCCTTACAGCTGGAACATCAAAAGATGTGGTATATACTGTCCTGACTTTGGGGAAATGTATATAGAGCATCCTTTTTTGCTTTATTAGTAGGAGTAGCCTATGTGGTGGCAGCAGGTTTCTTGTCTTTTTGTTGACCTAATTTCTTAATGACAAAAGGTAGACACTAAATAGCCTTAGTTTAAAATGTGCTGAGGTGTCATTAAACATTATTTGGCAGTTATTTGAACTATTTTATGATTAACTGGCAGAACCGATATTGCAGTTTCTCAGCTATCAAACTTGTTAGATATGTGAACCATTTATTGCCAGTTTATTAACAGTGTGCTTCAACTTGGTCATTTGTACACTTTTAATTTTGTTTCTTTTATTATATTCTGAGCCATTGTTTTTTTTATAGTGAATTGACAAACTGAATCCATCGTTATTTTGGAATGATCTAATAATTAGGTTAAATGACCTGTATATATATTTTTAATTTTTAGAAATTGCAATACATGACCCCATTGTAACTTAAGGTCATCTTAGCACTACGATCTCTTCATGGAATGAGCACATGACCTTTTGGGGGTGGTTTCTTTTCTTGTTTTAAAATAATTTTACCTTTTCCTTCTTTTTGTTTAGAAATTGCGAACCATTGATTGGAAGGATGAACCAGGTGTAGAGATAAATCTGTCACAGAAAATAGCCAGAAAGGTTCTCTGGCTCATTGGTACAGGTGAGAGATCTGGCCTGGCGCTTATAAAACTTTTAGAGTCTAAACTCGAGACTCTAAATCGAGTCTGAGACAGTAATGTCATGACAACGCCATACAAATTGTATGTGTGTGACATCATTAGAGATTGAGTCTGGACTCTAAATTGAGTCTGAGACACTAATGTCATAACATGCGTGTGACATCATTAGAGATTGAGTCTTGACTTTAAAAGTTTTATGAGCACGGGCCCTGGTATTGTATTGAAGTCATTGATTCTAGTTCCTACATGTATGTTTGGATTGTTCCGTTTTCACATAAAATACATTTTGAGATACTACAGAGGTGACAAGAAGCACAGTGGATTTGCCAAGATTGATAATTTAAGCAGCAAGTTGTAAGTAGAATGTAATTTAATGATTAAAAAAGGGGCTAGATTTAGTTCAGTGAGTAGAGTGATCGCTTAAGGTGATTAAATTGCAGGATCAAATCTCCTCAGTGGACACATTGGGCTTTTCCCAGCCCAAGCAATGCACCATGATGGCTATATGATTGGAATTGGTATGTGCTGTCTTGCTTATGGAAAAATGCATATAAAAGATCCCTTGGGCACATCCAGAAAATTTTGCAAATGTGTCCAAGACAGATGTGTTTGAACCTTCAGTGTATGTAAGCATGTGTCAAATGGTTGATTGATTCTGTACTTTTTCAGGGCCAACTGATTGCATTTGAAAGTTGGGGGTGGGGGAACTGTTAGTGAAATTTGAAAGGAGGGGGCACTGTCAGTACAATGGTACAGGTGAGGGAACTTATTAGAGGGAGTTCGGAGTATGTCTCCCTGAGAAAATTTTAAATATTAGGTCTCCAGCATTGTGACTACAATAAAAGGGAAAAGCGAATATGGTCTCCATAGAAACCCTGTTCCACAGACCCTGTTAATTCTCATGCCAGTTGTTTTCATGTCAACTTATTTTCATGCTTATATCCAATTAAGGTTCGAGAATGCTATCCTGAACACACACCTTAGCCTTCTGGGCTATCTGTGGTTAGTGGTTAGTGAGAGAGAAGATAGTGTAGAGGTCATACACCTACCCACTGAGTCGTTAAAACTCTCTCTGGGTGGGAGCCTGTACCAGGCTGCGAACCCAGTACCTACCAGCCTTATGCCCGATGGCTTAACCACGACACCACTGAGGCCAGTAGTTGTTTTCAAACATTGCTGGAATCTCTCCTTTGAATACAGGTGAAAGAAACCCTGTAACTTGAATCTGTGCTTTGTGTAACAGCTGTTTAATTGTGGAATCTATAAGCTGTACACACATCATAGTATGCAGTCCACAGTTTCATTTCATTTTAATGATATAAACAGCTGTTAAAGCAATGTCCTGATTTTGCTCTTGTTACAGCCACAATGGTAATTGCATGCATGTATTACCCTAAGAGTCCTCGCATTAATAATTAATATACACATTTCTGGTTGGGTTTACTTTTGTATTATTTGACACATTTTTATGTTTTATGGTATTAGTCAAATAATATATTCCTGAAGTCTTCTAATTTCAAAACATTTATTATAGTAGTAATGGTTTTTTGGTTTTTTATTTTTTGTTCCTATTTTGAAAACATAAATTTAAAATGGAGAAAAATACATAGATTAGATTAGGTGTCTTTTTGTGTGTGTTGACACCCAACGGCTGATATATTTTTTTTGTTGGGTGGTGGTGGTTACATTTTGACTGACTGACTGACTGATTCATTTGTTCAGTTATTCAGTTGTTTGTTTGTTTGTTCATTCATTTGTTATAGTTTAAAATCCTGTCATGGTTGACTATAAACAAATTATATTTTCACCATGGTATGAAATACAAAAATGTACATTCAATATGTTAATTAACCTACCACAGATCTAATTTTCATTTTTTATTAAGCAGAGAACCAAATCACCTAGGACATGTATTTCCATTGCTACTAAAATAGGATTAGCAGTCACAGCCAGATGGTGATAGTGAAATTTAATTTAATTTAAAAAACAATTTGTATAGCATTGAAAAACAAAAAAACATTATGCTGAAAATTTATCTTGTTTTCATTTTATGTTATGAATGGGTAGTTGATTCGTCTCCATCATGCTGTTGTGAATCGTCAGTGTACGTACATTGTCGGCTCTCACACCGAGGTGGAGGATATCATTCTTAAAAATAAATGAATCTGTCATGTATGTGTGAGCATGATACAAGATAATTTCATTATTTCATTTTTCCAGGTGCCAATGCTGTGATTGTGATAGCGGCGGCAGGCATCGTGGCTGTTCTCCATAGTCAAAACATCACTGGCCACCTGTCAATCACAGGACACTTGAAAGAAGGGTTGCCTCCCTTTAAAGTACCTTCATTCTCTGTAACTAATGGTACTGAAACGTACACAGCTAGTGATATTTTTAGTGTGAGTTGTTTTATTCTCAGTCTTAAAATATGTATATGGATCTTGAAAATGGGTGGTTATGTGATCCTAGACACCCCCCTCAGTCTCTCTGTCTCTGTTTGTCTCTCTCTCTCTCTCTCTCTCTCTCTCTCTCTCTCTCTCTCTCTCTCTCTCTCTCTCTCTCTCTCTCTCTCTCTCTCTGTGTCTGTCTGTCTGTCTGTCTGTCTCTCTATTTCAAGATAGATCTAGATATATGTAAGATTAGGATCCTCTTTAGTATGTTTCCTTACTCTTACAAATATGTTTTTAAATTGTTGTCCTCTCTAATTTTGGATACTGGGTTGCTAATAAAGTTATATACAGTCAGACCTCGTTACAATGAAATGACGACCATTACTATGACATTTACCCCAACTGACCACAAATTGTCAGGAACAAATGTACATCAATGTTATTCTGTTCATTACCTTGGAATTCACACCTTGCGACACCGATAGAGCAAAATGGGAACAAACGTATATCCGACGTCTCAAAACACCTCTTTACAATAACATTACATAATCACAGATGCTGTAGAACATTGGCAGTACACACAGCCATTTGTCATCCTTGATTTTGTTGCCAGCCAAAAGTGTGACATGATGTCCGAGTTACCGATGTTGGCTAATCTGTAGATGTGTATTGCTTTTGAAAATAAGTCTTTAGTCTCATTCAATTGAAGGATTAACTTCGAACAATCACGTCTACTAGTTTTATGACTTTTTGTAAATGAAGTAGGTACCAATCGGTTAGATTGATAGTGAATGTGCCGTGATTGATAATAATATATTTAATATTTAATAATGCTTTGTGATCCATACCCACCGTATATTAAATGATGTGATATTTGCTACCCTGTCTGTGAGATGGTGTATTTAAAATATCCCTTGCTACTATTGACACCCAATAGCTGATGATAAATTTTTATAACAGCAATTTCGATACAACTATTTTGATATAACGACAACATGACCCAGGGACAAAATTATGTGGTTATTGTAACAAGGTCTGACTGTATGCCCATTAGGATAGGGACAGAAGCTTTTGTCTGTATTCCATAAAAATTCTTCCATATGTTTTTTTTATTTTCATATATGCATGACAATTATATAATTATGCATTTTGTAGCTAGAGTTTTTTTATTTTCGTATATACATGACAATTATATAATTATGCATTTTGTAGCTAGAGTAAAATAACCAACCTATGTTATCTCTGTCAGAAGCTAATTATGTTAATAATAATGTGATACATACATTTTGTGAATGCTCTGTTCATTGTATAATATCATATTGGAATAGGTTTCTTCATTGTCCAATCTTTTGTCTTTATTCACATAAAGTGCATGAATTTGGATCTTCCATTAAAAGAACTGAGTCACTTTACATGAAGCTCAGTTATTTTACTGATCATTGATTGTGTCATTATGCATGTATTTGTTTTATTAATGTTCATTTCATTGTCTTGTAGGGTATTGGAATGGGTTTCTTCATTGTGCCTGTTCTAGGTCTTGTTGAAACTATAGCTATAGGCAAAGCTTTTGGTGAGTGTTTGTGACTAAACTCAAGTTACATTTTACTTCACTGTACATCTCATTAACACTGGATCCACAGTAAACTGGAATACCCTCTAAAACCAATATTTTTTACAGTCCATTTTTAAAACAGAATCTCTCTCTATCTCTCTCTCTCTCTCTCTCTCTCTCTCTCTCTCTCTCTCTCTCTCTCTCTCTCTCTCTCTCTCTCTCTCTCTCTCTCTCTCTATATATATATATATATATCTGCATTTTTCTTATGGGCTTCTTTTCATATGCAATTAAATGTGGTTAGTATAATATCATGTAATAACAGAATCTCTCTAAACTGGATACCCTTAAAACTGGACTATATATTTAGTCCTGTCGATATCCAGTTTAAAAGAGTTTCATTGTAGCTTTTAATAACTGTTTATTATTGGATTTGAAAATAATGAACTTTATTTACTGCTATTACTGTATATCTCTTTATCACTTTTACTGGATACTGTTTACTTATTGTGCATATAATTTAGAACATTTCTATGATTGTTGACAAACTTTTGTGAAGTAACTCCTTCAAAAATAAACTCTATATTTGAAGGGGAAAAAAGGAATATTGAGATTTTAAAAAAAAGGGTCTCGCTTAGTATTACAGACCACATTTAGTTCACTATTAGCATCATTATGTTTGTATAAAATACAAAGATGTGATGTTGTATTGAATGTCAGTAATGTGGAATTGATGTCAGTAATGTGGAATTGATGTAAGTAACACAAGTGATTTCCTGACACTCTGGAAGATTTTGTTGCAGTCATTCTTTGCCGTTAGTGTTGGTGTGAACCCTCATTTATTTCCATCAGTATGGTAAGATATGACATGCTATATTTATTGACTAGTGTATCGAGTGTAAAGCTTGTCAAATAATATTAATTTACTGCTTGTATTTTGCATCATGATTTCTGGATTTAATATGTAGCAGTTTCTTCATTATTGTTTTTCAGCAAGACGTAATAATTATGTTATTGATGCCAGCCAAGAACTTATAGCAATAGGTATGTTGAATTTAATGTTGTAAAGCCAAAATTTAAGTTCACTGTAAAAAAGGTTTTTCCACATTGTTCAATGAATTAATAAAATGATAGCATTGTAGGGTTTATTGTGATTGTTCAGATAGAAAAAAAAATGCATTTTTTCAAATGTGCTTCTTTTCATATGGATTGAAATGTGGTTAGTACAGTAAAGTTACTGTGAAATCACTTTTATTCATGGTGGTCTAATTTCCATGTAAATCATGGATTAGAGCAGTCAACAAATTAAAAAACACAATAAAAAATAACACATACAATATTAATTTATGATCCCACCTTTTGATCCACAAATTTATTTACCTAATGAAATTTGTTTTGTTTTTTAGCAAAGTTATTAAAATTTAAGCCTATGAAAATAAAGAATTTCACAGTGTATTGTTTTGTATGATAAATGTTTAGAAATGAATGACATTAAGACTGTCCTTGAGAGCATACTATTTTGCAGACATTTTAAGGTTTTGAAATTAAATGTCTTACTTTAAATAACATTAGCAGAAGAAAAAATGTCTCACTATTTAACATTATAAGAAGAAAAATGTTCTCAGGATTTAACATTATAAGAAGAAATTTTTTTTCAGTATTTAACATTATAAGAAGAAATTTTTTCTTAGTATTTAACATTATAAGAAAAAAAAAATTCTCAGTATTTAACATAAGAAGAAAGTTTTTCTCAGTATTTAACACTGTAAGAAGAAAAATGTTCTCAGTATTTTACATAAGAACAAAAATGTTCTCAGTATTTAACATTATAAGAAGAAGTTTTTCTCAGGATTTGATATTAGCAGGGAAAAAATGTTCTCAGGATTTGACATTATATATTGGGCTTCCATTAAAATTTGTAGCATGTACGATACTGAACAGCAAAAGAAACACATTGTTTTGTTTTATTTAAGAATGGATATATACATATTGAGATTCATGAGAATTACATGTTGATGTGCCATTGATCATTTCGCAGAATTGAGTGTTTGTAATCAAGTAGACCCATTGTAATTACAAACTGACCTCAACCCTT
>JAECMU010028791.1:6754-19152 GCA_016106625.1 Dracogyra subfuscus | reverse complement strand
AAGAAATGCCAACTGTTCTATTTAACGACGCATTCAACACATTTTATTTACGGTTATATGGCGTCAGACATATGGTTAAGGACCACACAGATATTGAGAGAGGAAACCCGTGGGCTACTCTTTCCGATTAACAGTAAGGGATTTTTTATATGCATCATCCCACAGACAGGATAGCACATACCACGGCCTTTGATATACCAGTCGTGGTGCAATGGCTGTGACGAGAAATAGCCCAATGGGCCCACCGACGGGGATCGATCCCAGAACGACCGCGTATCAAGCGAGCACTGTACCACTGAGCTACGTCCCGCCCCTTTTTAGATTAGAATCGCATGTACATTTTTTAATTCCAAAGTACAATATGAATGTATGTTTTTCTTATGAAATGTCTGAATGCATGCTCCTCCCCTAAAAAAAAACAACTTAGAAATAATTTTTGCTCGTGTTGATTTAATTTTTGAGTAATCTATGGACTAGTTCAATAGACGAATTCAAGAACACAACCAAAATATAATCCGAATTTTATTATACTACTTTTTCTACCCATGAATTTAAGTTCCCAACGAAATGTGTTTTTAAGGGGGTAAAGCTCCGAACATTTAACACCAGGAAAATAAAGGATTTCACAGTAATAAAACTATTTTAAAAAATGGTTTACATAATTCATCCCCCCCCCCCCCCAAATATTGTTACTAGGGTAATGTAAAAGAAAAACAAAGTAAGTTGATGACATCACATAATCATATGTTTCTGGGGGTAATAAACAATGGAAAAAGTTGTGCAGAAAATATTACTTTTGATCCTCAGAATATTCTTTATCACCACCGGTCTTACATTTATAAATTATTCTCGAACTCACCCCTCGCTTCCAGCCAATCAAGATCACATTAAAAACTTTTCAACTGATCCCTAAGTAATATTGAGAAAAGAGCAAATCTTGATTGAATTCTAATGATGTTCATTATGAACCACACTGCTTGGTTTGGACCCAGTTTGACAAAACATCGTAAGTCTAGTTTTGAACGTAAACGTAAAAACACATATATTTCATTTTCTTTTGTCCTTATAATGCTCCATTTTCCGTAATGATGTAAATTTTCTTCGAGAAATAGATGCGAAACACTTGTAAATGTATGCCTGTATAACTGCCAGGCTCTGACGTAAACTGACGATGTTTTGTGAAATTGTCCACTGGTCTACACGCGATTCTAACTATGAAATCGATGGCATTTAAAACAATCTACTGGAACTGTTTTCTCTAAATATCATTGTTGTCATTGGACATACTCTCATTTTTTTTATGACATGTTTACATTCTGTCGACAACACGTTTAATAAATATAATTGTTTACACTTTTGATAGAGACATGCCCTCGGCTGTTTTTGGTGAGCATTTAAATAAATCAATGTCTTTCCAACAAAATTGATGTCTGTTCATTTATTGATACATCCAAAATGACGCCAACGGCGTCTGAAAATTGCAAGAACGACCGTTTTGTTCCTGTATTATTTCCGCACGTCAAATCCAGTTCTTGTTTGAACATTACATTCAGGATATCATTTACTCATTGACATAATCATTATGGGTTGTATAATCTACTTTGAGATATAGGTTACTTGAATGTGAAATTCTCAGAAATTAATTTTTTAACGACATCATCAGAACGTATTGATTCATTGATCATCGGCTATCAAACGTGTGATAAATTTGACATTTTTTTCCATTAGACCATTACCGATCTTTTATAAGCACGTTCTTACAGACATGACAGCACACTCCACGGCCTGTGATATACCAGTCGTATGGCACTGGCTGGAAAGAAAAAAGACCCAATCAGAGGAGGATCTATTCTGCGACTAGAGCATATCAGACGAGTACTCTACTCAATGAGCTAGATCCCACCCCTTCTCAGACGCCTGCGTCATGGACATAAATCACATTTATTTACCAACTAGCTACATTCATTCAACCTTAATCAGGTAGAGGTGAAGCTCGTTAGTTCATCTGGGCGTCCGAATTTTAAAGACAGATCTTAGAACAGACAACTGTCTGCGTGATGAAGCCGCGTGCACCACGCTGGTGTATTTGCACTCAGATACTCACCAGTAAATCATCATGGTATATGTTTCATTTATGGAATCTCCAAACAGATGTCAGTGTTACTGCTGATAAAAAATAAATAAAATATAAATTATTAGTTTAAATCACGAGCAAGCAGGTTTGTTTGGCTATTTTATCGTTATTTGTAAAATTAATGGATTATTATGGGCGAAGAACAGGATCCTAATATCCATAGCAATCATTTTGACCAATTTTCGTCAGTTTTCCCCCAAGTCTGCTCTTCTCGTTGTTACTTATTCCCGTCAGTAGCTTTCTCACATTTATATTTGTATACCCGGGGCCGGATGTGGGCTATTTCTCGTTCCAGTCAGTGCACCACGACTGGTATACCAAAGGCCGTCATATGTACTACCCTGTATGTGGGATGCTGCATATAAAAGATCCCTTGCTGCTAATCAAAACGAGTAGCCCATGAAGTGGCGACAGCAGTTTTCCTCTCTCAATATCTATGTGATCCTTAACCATATGTCTGACGACATATAACCGTACATAAAATGTGTTGAGTGCGTCGTGAAATAAAACATTTCCTTATTCCCTTATACTGATGGAAAGACACAAGGGACCTCACTAACATTGACAGACAAGAGTGGCTGCAACCAAAACACTCATCCATTTTGTCAGGACAGTCAATCTCGCTATACTATCACCCACGCCAACGTTACAGCTATAAGCCTAATAGTGACGGAAATTTGGTCTACAATATAAGGTGTTCCTTACTTCTTTCTCTCAGTATGTTCTTTCTGTTCAGCGGCAAATTCGTTTTACAGTATAACATAATTTCTTTTCTCGTTTTATTTCCGTGTATCTTATAGTAAGTATGCTGTCAAAGTTAGGCGCCTTGGCATAGGCTTACAACCTGCTGTACAGCACCACTCTTTGACATATTTGACTGAAATGCAGTACTCTACAAACCAACGTGTACAGACGCATATCTCGATTGTGCAAAGTCTCTAACTGCTGAGGTCAAGGTCATCATTCAGATCCTGAGAGATCAGGGTCCTAATTCACTAAACTCTAACAACTTTGCGATCTCACAGTGCAATTCTAAAAGACTTGCAAAGAGGATTCTTTGTTGTCTAGCAGAGACTGACACCCCCATTTCACTAGGTTGCGACAGGCTGCGTCAATGTCGGTCAGCCACCATCCGACAACGTCCGACAGCAACGCACATTGACCAAATATCAACCGAACACTGACCCAATGGTGACGTGGAGATACCCTCACTGACGCAGAGTGACCGAGAGAATATTTTCTGACCCAAGCAAATTTTGAGCATGCACAAAAATTGGCTGCGACAGCATTTGACCGAGTTCTAACCCTCATTAACCGAATTGCATCGCAAGGTGACGTAAGTCAGACCGAATAGCAACCCCCATCGACGTAACACAAACCCCGAGCAACCCTGCCTGGCCGAGTGTTTCTTTCAACTGCGTCAACGTACAATTGTCTGCGTTGGTGTTACGTTGCAATCGTAGCCATATTTATATCTTGAACCCCGTCTGACACTCTCTGACCCTCTCTGACGTAATATCGACGCAACAGCATCGCATACCAACCCACATCGACGTATGTCTGTCTCATGTGCATCTCAGTGCATCGCAACTCTGACCCTCACCATCTCAGATATTGACGCACACCGACTGACACTGACCAAACACTGACGTAACACTGACCCAACTCTGACTGATATGAATCGTGTGGATGAGACATTTTTGGGGGAGTATGGTCCAAAAGTTCTGCGTCACTCTGCGACAGCCTAAAATGTTCTGACCGACCCTAACCAACACTGACGCAGCGCAAGTGAAATGGGGACATGAGAGACCTTTGTGAATTAAGCCCCTGCTCTTCAACGACAGCTACGCAAATTACTCATCCAAGCTCCAGCCACTAAACGTCCAAGGACCTTTGTCGTGGGCATAAGTCTAAAACACTGAATATCCTTTCTGTGAGGTAAAGAAGATATATGGACGATTCAGAAAGTCTGTTTTGGGTGGTGGTGGTGGAGCGGGGGATTACTTGCACGTGTGTAATAAAGAAAATCAACCTTCGTAAATTCGGCCCTAAATGTTTTCCCGATATTTCAAAGTCAAAGAAAACTCGATTAAATTGTTACACGACATCACATTGCTTGTACAGGGTTTAAGTTTCTGTCTTTTAACGTTCGTAATTTATTTACTTAGATAGACATGCGAATTGTTCTCTTTTGACCTGTAATTGTATTTCTGATTAAAGTAATTCTTGAGCGATGTACGATCGTCATTTGACTGACGCGCTACTTGATTTCAAGAGTTCATCCCGCGGACAATCACTCGGCCATCAGAATAATACGACAGTGCGGGTGATACGAGCCATGTCTCGGCGAACATGTACTAATGTCAATTTATCAGTTATTACAGTGTGCATCGGTATATTCCCCAAACAGTCCGAGCCGTCGTCAAATATTATCTTGGAATCAATCATCGTTAGTGAGAAATTACGCAGTGCTCCTCGTAATACCGCCATCAATCAAAACACATTTATATTTACAACTGGATTGTTTTCCAGATAATAAAGGTCGCAATAACGTGATAGTCTTCCACGAAAATTAACAATGTGGGTGGTGTGGGTGCTAGTGCTATCGCTACTACTACTCCTGTAGTTGCTGTTGCTACATATGTAGTTGCTGCTGCTGCTGCTACTGCTGCTGCTGCTGCTACTACTACTGTTGCTACTACTGCTACTACTATTACTGCTACTACTACTACTACTACTACTACTACTACTACTACTACTACTACTACTGCTACTACTATTATTACTACTAATACTACTACTACTACTACTACTACTACTGCTACTACTATTACTACTACTACTACTGCTACTACTATTACTGCTATTACTACTACTGCTGTTACCACCAGCACCACCACCACTATTACTGCTACTACTACTACTACTACTATCACTACTACTACTACTATCACTACTACTACTACTATCACTACCACCACTACTACCATTACTAATACTACTACTACAACTACTACTATTATCACTACTACCACCACCACAACTACTTCTACTGCTATCCTTACCATCACAACCACTACTACTACTACTACTACTACTACTACTACTATTGCACCACCACCACTACTACTACGATCTTCTACTACTATATATATTACTACTACTTTTACTATTGATTCTACTACTAGTACAACTACAATCACATCCACCACTACTTTACTACTTTTAGTAATATAAAGTTACGTGTACTCCCAAACACGCTAGCAGTACTGTTACAACAGCTACTCATTATTAACGTCATATCCGTACTATTTCGTGGTAACTTCCGGTTATTAATCTAGAGGTTTTGTGCACACTTTGTTCCTAATTTCAGTAGATTATTTGTACCTTGTGTATCGATATGCCAATATCTGTGGAAGCAGTAAAAGTGGTAAACTGTTGGTAAACCAAGTTTTAAAACCCCGCTAAAAGACAATTTTGTAACATGTAAAAATAAGAAGATGAGACCATTTTGTCGCAGGGCGACAAAACGGTCCAACAACGACAAAATGATCAAACATGTCTAATAATTTTGTCGCCGGCGAAAAAAATGGTGATAGCGACAAAATGATCTGTAACATAAGTCGAAGTTTCTATTGCCCATTGATCAATAGCAAAAAAGACACAAACCATGCGTACATTGTTAAATAGTACACTATATCGAGGCGTTCATTTATTGCTACGTGTAGTTTGCAGTGATGCAGAACAATTTAATGTTGTTTTAAAGTTTGTATTTACCTCCATCACTTCGTCCAAGTTACTTCTTTAATGATTGTTTTACGACGATATCCCCACCACGTGAATGCAACATCATTAATTAAAACCAACTGCAAACATCAAGCTTCAAAGCAGTTTGAAATTAAAAGATAATTGGACTGAACCAACCATGGCGTAATCGATCAGCATCACGTGTTTATTCTTGGTTTGTTTGAGCGCCAGATGACGAGGGTCATTGCTCGGTTTAAATGATTTTTAACGCAGGTGTGGGAAGTAGGATATTGGAGAAGGCAGGAGGAGAATACAACAGAGGAACGAAGGGGGTGCGGGCAAGAAAGCGAAGGAAAAACGGGACAGACTTTACCAGTCCATTATGTTACTTTGTGCTAGTAAATTACTCTAATACGTACACTATTCTTTCGAAAAGAAGTAATTTCAACCAGTATTTTATTGTCTATCGGCCTCTATTTATGTACGCAGTGATTAAGTCATCCTATATAAGGTTGGTAGGTCGGGTTCTAAGTACAGACTTCAGTCCAGACCTAGAACTGCCTGCTAGTATGATAAGGGTCCAAACAATTACTGTTCAATCAAATTCACAAACAATGTAGGTCTACAAACCCACACATGATATATAATACAGACTAACAAACCGAATCATTTCGATTCCGTCCTAAACTGTTGTTGCCGTTTCTAGTTCCTCCGTTTTATATTACTGTTGTTCATCACTTCAATTTTGTCCTTACCATAGTTTGTCATACAATAGCCGATGCATTTCGTGTGTTAGGATGTTTGTTAAACGTTCATTCATTCATTCACTCACAAACAAACATCATACAGACTCACAAACAAACATCATACAGACTCACAAACAAACAGCATACAGACTCACAAACAAACAGCATACAGACTCACAAACAAACATCATATAGACTCACAAACAGCATATAGACTCACAAACAAACAACATACAGACTCACAAACAAACATCATACAGACTCACAAACAAACAGCATACAGACTTACAAATAAAACAGCATACAAACTCACAAATAAACAGCATACATACAAATAAACAGCATACAGACTCACAAAGAAACAGCATACAGACTCGCAAATAACCAGTATTCATACTCACAAATACATAGCATACGGACTCACAAACAAACAGCATACGGACTCACAAACAAACAGCATACAGACTCGCGAATAAGCAGTTTGCAGACTCGCCAATAAACAGCACCAAGACTTACAAATAAACAGCTTGCCGGTTGGCAAATAAAAGTATGTAGATTCACAAATAAATAGCATACCGACTCACACATACTCTACTATCAGACACACATTGTGCAGTCAGATATACATACAAACGTGTGGTCAGACTCCGTACAGTGTAAGGTCAAAATCACTATTGGAAATGTTAGCAAAAATAGTTATCCTTAGGCTTATTAGCGAAAACTACAGGATGCAGAAGATTAGGTTTTTCTTTCCTTTTATAAATACAAAATACGTATTGTGAATCTACAATACGTCTGGAGACGTATTACCCTGCTCTGCTTGGAAGAAAGTACAGTTATCTAGAATGGCGATAATCGTCGCAGATGAATGCTGATTGCGAGGCCCGAATGACCAGTAGACACTCCTGAGGTCATTAGGTCCAAATATGGTCACTCTCTCTTTTCTTAGCCGCTCTTTGTACGTACACGATATAAATCTAATTCCCTCCAGGGGAGAGTTTATGCGTTAATTTAGCTCTTTCATCCGTCTGGCGTCCCACAAAGAGCTCCAAAGTATGTCTTATATCTCAGTTTGATTCTTGAGGTCACCAAGGTGTATGTGAAAACGTTAGTGTGCTGCCAGTTTATCTCGTGTGTCCAACTAATAAAGCTCATTTATCAACTAAACGTATATACATTGTATTAAATATATTTCATTGTTTAGAATATCAGTGTCTGTTTATTATATACACTGTGGGGTTTGTTGTTGCTGGGTTGTTTTATTATTTGTTTATTAATGTGTATAATAACTCGAACTTCATTTTTACTGCATAATGGTTACTTCCATTTACGAAGTCTGGTTTTTTTTAAAGGGACATACCCTAGTTTTTAAATACTAAGGCATAATGTTTACTATTATAGCCGTTTTTGATAACTGAAATAAACCTATACTTAGAATTTATGGTTTAGATTATCAATTTCCGTACATTCGAATGGTTTTTGTTCATCCTGGTATTTTTAATATCACACAATGCATTTCTCATAGTTTTAAAAACGGACGTGCGTCTGACAAGTAACAATTTTTAATCTATTTTAGAGGGTATTTCACCATTTCAAAATCACAGACTCATGTTTTACGCAATTGTAACTTTTTCTAAATGTGTTACAGGTTTGTAGATTAACTAAACTTAGTATCAGTTATGAAGTGTTGAAACTAGGGTATGTCCCTTTAAACAGGTGTTTAAGCATTGTAAATGTATGTAGCTAAACAGGTGTTTAAGCATTGTAAATATATGTAGCTAAACAGGTGGTTAAGCATGTAAAACATAAACAGACTGTGTAAATTCTGCCCAGTATGTTTTGTCGTACGTACGCAAATATTTGGAAGTAGAATTTACTTTGGTAGGATACTATAATTATTAGGATAACAGGAAACATATTGAGTTTATAAACACTGATATTCTTCGCAAGATAAAGTATAGTCAGTCAAAAGGGAATTTAACTGATCATTTAATGAATCATTGTAAAACTCGTACAAAAACATATTATAAAGATTCAAACCCATAACAACTCGTATAACGTTCTTTTTACAATAAAGGTCAGTATAAATAAGAAGGTTTCGTAACAAAGTACCACCAAATTGAATAGGTTGAATTTTCTTTTTCATTTGTAAGTGCATTTGTTTAGCGTTACTTGTGACGGGTGCCGCCGAAGGGGCAGAATATGCTCATCTTTTTCGAACACCTGATATCATCAGTGTTATAAGAGTGATTCATGACTGCATGTCATCGCAGCTGTACTTATCTTAATGTCCGGTGATTGTTTTAGAAACCTAGTCTAACAGAAGCAGTCCTCTTTTTGGTGCAATACATGTAGGTATGAAATCTCCAATAAATGATCTCCCCGGGAGTGTCTGTCCTCCTATAATCGAGGCACTAGATAGAGAATATAATACTAGAATCAACAATTATCTTTCCAATTACTAATTCCATTCTACATGATGCAGAGATACGCCCAAATCATGTATTGCAGTTTTGTTGTTCAGATTTAGTCTGTCGCAAAATTATGCATTTATGTTCACCATCATCATCATCATCATCATCATCATCACAATCATCATCACCACCATCGTCATCACCATCACCATTATCAGTATCACCACCATCATTATCATCATCATTATCACCATCATCATCACCACCACCATCATCATCTCCATCATTATCATCACCGTTGTCATCATCATCATCATCATCATCACCATTATCATTATCAACATCACCATCATCACCATCATCTTCAGCATCAGCATCTCTATCATCATCACCATCATCAGCAGCGGAATCATCACCATCATTATCATCGTCACCATTATTATCATTATCATTATTGTCACCATAGTCGTCATTACTGTTGTTGTCGCATTACAGTTGAACTAGTTTTAATACACATCATTTTAATTCAGTGAACACGTTTCCACATGTTTATTAAATTAGATAATTGTTATTAACATTAACAATATCTATAAATACTTAAGATATGATCACTAATTTTGTCATCATCCGCAGGAAACATAGTGCAAGCAAATATCACAGTCCCTAATCACAAATAAATGTATTGTTTAGCGACACGTACGTGATATTGATATTTGATATTTGATAACGAGATAACGCACTGATAGTGTAATACTTCTAGATCAATGTATACGTCTGGTATGCCGTTTTATAGCTTTGTAAATTCCTCAAACCAACCAAACATATGGAAAAATAAAGTAAGTTATTGTTTCATTTAACGAAACCACTAAAACACACTGATTTATTAATCATCAGCTATTGGGTGTCAAACATTTGGTAATGGCCGTCTTAGCTCAGAACAGGGGAGATAATAAAACAGGTGGCGCGTCACTCGTCAGGGTCCAACAAACTCGGACAATAGCTGTATTTTTCATTACTTTGTCATTCTTTGTTATACCACGATCACAAGGAACCAAAATATAGTCTTAGAGAGGAAACCCACCCATTAGTAGCAAGGGATCTTTTATGTGCACCATCCCACAGACAGGATAGCACATAACATTGCCTTTGGTATACAAGCACTATCCCAATGGGTTCACCGAATGCGCATAATGTGAACACTATACTACTGGGCTATGTCTCGCTCCGTACCTAAAACTATGAGTCGTAAAAACCAATTGTGTTTGCTCGATTGCTTGATTGCTCGCTTCCAGAAAGCTGCAATAGGGTTATTAACCATCCGTGTTAATGGTAAAAATGAAATTCCACTAAAATTGTCTCTTAGTAACAATCAAAACGTCTCATTATATTAAGAACTTGTTAATGAATAAAGAACAAAATTAACCTAGATTTCACAGTATTACTACTACGTCGCAAAAACCTTCTTTCTTTTTTTTAAACATCTCTCTCTTTCTCTCTCTCTCTCTCTCTCTCTCTCTCTCTCTCTCTCTCTCTCTCTCTCTCTCTCTCTCTCTCTCTCTCTCTCTCTGTCTTTTCTCTCTCCCTTTATTTCTCGTACACATTTTTCATATATTTATCCGTGGGTCCACCAATCCATCTTTTTATAAATATATTCTTCAATTCACCCCTCCCATGTTACTCTCTAGTACAGCTATTTCATAACCTAGTGCGTTGACTTGTGTTATTTATCGATCATAACCTAAGCTGCTTTTTTTTTTTTTACCAACTGGGGTCGCAGGATACACCTAAAAACCGTTCGTCCGGCCATTACTGCCGGGTGGCTCGTTCCTGCTGCACTTTTCCCCCTGAAGGCAGACGACAGGTCTGAAGGCGACAAAGGGGAAGCAGGCGGCCTGCCGACAGGTGTATTGATTGCATTCAGTCCGCGGTGTCATCCGGGTTCAACGACAAGCTCGCGGTGAGGGCAGGTCGACGGACACGTTAAACGCATTTCGCTGATCGATATGGTTCTCTGCTTGAATGGGTGGAATTTTATAAACAGAATATGATGATTTTGGAATGTGAGCGAATTTATTCTTCGTTTACCAGCCAGTTTGCATGCTTGAATGCCTGGAAGCTTGTTTACCTAAAGGATATTTGAGGTGCTCGCATATTTATTGTTCTATTATAAATTCATATTTATGGTGTGGGTATTTTTGTTTGTTTGTTTGTTGATGTTTACTTTTCAAAAATAGTTCCTGATTTTTGTTGCAGGAGATAATCTCCGTTTCGATCACCAGGAAAACAATAAGATAACCAATCAAAATTGAAACTACAGTGAAGTAAAGTTTTAAGCAAGAGTATCCCAAAACTGTGGCAGCTAATGAAACAGGGTTTGTTTAACGACACCACTAGAGCATTTTGATTAATCATCGGCTATTGGATGTCAAACATTTGGTAATTCTGACAGGTAGACATCAGAGGAAACCCGATAAAAAAAAAATCTACTGCAGCATGGGATCTTTTATAAGCACCATCCCACAGACATTATAGCACATACCACGTCCTTTGATATACTTAATCGTGGTGCGCTGACTGGAATGAGAAATAGCCCAATGGACCCACCAACGGGGATCGATCCCAAATCGATCGCGCATCAAACGAACGCTTTGCCACTCGGCTACGTTCCCCCTTACTTCTATGGAAGCTAATTAAAATTAGTTTGATGTATGCACACTAAAATTAGTGTTAACATAACAACGGTCCCAGACAGTGCTCCACAACTAGCATATCAAAGGTCGTGGTATTTGCTAGACTGTCTGTGGGATTGTGCATTTAAAACATACCTTGCTACTAACGGCAAAACGTAGCGGGTTTCCTCTCTACAGCTAAATGTCAGAATTACCAAATGTTTGACATCTAATAGCCGAATGCCGATGATTAATAAATCAATGTGCCCTAGTGGTGTCGTTAAACAAAACACACTTTTTAAACTTTAACATAATAAACATAAATAAATGCATTATGACCAGCTTGAAATTTGAAACCTGGTAAAAAAAATATTAGCATCAAGAAATCTTTTATATGCACTTTCCCGCGGAGAGGACTGTATATACCACAGCCCTTGACCGATTGTGTTAAGTCGTGAGTTGGGGGAAATTGCATCGCAACCATCGAGTTGGCCAGCTTCATCGTGACAGTTGACAGTCTGACCCTTATTATTTTTTACACATTGCAACTTCTACACTTGTTCGGAATAGAGCCATTTTGCATCAAATGTACCACCTTTACATGGATTGAAATTACCACACAAATGACTCACATGTTAATATGTTACACTTGTCATGTATGCAATAAACGGCATACCTTGCAGTTAAA
>JAECMU010028754.1:6840-21280 GCA_016106625.1 Dracogyra subfuscus | reverse complement strand
GGGGGGGGGGGGGGGGGCACAATATCTGGTTAGGTGGGCATATCCTTGAGTAACTAGTGGTTCTTGTCCTCCAGTGTCTTGTTGCCCTACAAACATGAGACAGATCTCACACACACCCCTTCTTGTCCTCCAGTCACTTGTTACCCTACAAACATGAGACAGATATCCCCCTCCCCAGTCCTCCAGCATATTACAGATCTCTTTTCCCCGTCCTCCAGTGTCATGTTATTTTACACCGAGATCTATGTCTGTGTTTTTGTCAGTGTGTGTGCATTTTTAGTCTTTCTTGTACATGTAGTTACCTGACATATATTTGCATGATTCTGATACTTTTAGGAGTTCATTAGAATCCCCTTACCCCTGAAGCTTTCCACCCTACATGCATGAAGCAAATCTCCCCCCTTCTCTAGTGTTGTATTACCCTAAATCATGAGTCAGATCCCTCTCCTCCAGTGTTATGTTGTTTTACACCGAGATATGTCTGTGTTTTTGTCTGGTATGAGTGTGAGCGTGTGTGTTTATTTTTAGTCTTTTCTTGGTCTCATCACCCAGACAATCGTGTTTGTCTTTCTGTCACAGCGGTGTCAAGGTGTTGACGATCTCTCTTCCATCCTGCACTCTGGAGCTCTGTTTGTAAAGCCAGTCACAAAGCTTCGTTAATAATATTTATTAACCATCTAATGTATGTCCTAAAACGCCGCAAGTTTACGGTATTTGTCCTTCAAAGTAAATGTTGCAAATTGGCTTCAATGTACAGAGTGACCTAATATGGGAGGTTATTTATGTTTTAGCAGATTGATTTAAAAAAAAAAAAAAATTGTGTTTTAGTTTTTATTTAGTAAAATTAAGTCTCTTTCAGTGCTCAGGTGTGTAGTTAGAACTGTATGTTACTCAGTATAACACAATTTATTGTTAGAAAAATGTTGTAATGACAATTGTTTTGTGAATTTGAAAGTGGAAGCTGGTAAGTCATCTTGATAGTTAATGCCAATAATGCATAAAGTTAAATGGAAGCTATATTTTATTATAGCTTACATTAATCTTCCTTCTTTTTTTTAACTATTTTTTTTTTTTTTTTAATGTTATGATGTCTTTCAGATAATATATACTGTAAATATGGGTATTATTTGCAGGATATCATTTCTGCATTTTTGTGTGACTACTAATTGCACATAAAATCCATTAAAAATACAGCCCTTGAAATTCGGACAAATTTGCTACGGCAGTTAAATGCCGTTGTAAATCAATTTTGCAACGGCACTATGGCAGCAATTTTAAAGAAAATATTAATGCTGTTAAAATTATTCATATATGACCCACTGCAGTAATAATATGCTAAAACATGACATCTCAACTTTACTTTCATAAGCTTCTATACTGGAATAAACCGATTTATATTAAATTGAAAACATTGGGCCACACTTGATTATATATGCTTTTTTCTGGGATCTGAAACTGGACAGAGTTCAGATAAAAATGTCTACAGACTTCACCACTCTCAGATTTGCGACGGCAGTGAAATGCTGTTGGAAATCAATTTTACGATAGCTTTTGCGACGGCATTGCCGATTGCCGTCGCAAATTTCGAGGGCTGAAAATACACCAGACAACAAGACAAATTTAGTATGGTACCCTTGTATCAAACATTTGAAAAACACTAATATAACTAGTAGGCATCATTTTAGAATAAGACTTAAGCCAAGAATGAAGTTGGATTGTGTTCCAATATAGAAATAGGCCCTGGTAGGGAGGAATGAGGGGATGGAGGGGGGGGGGATAACTCAACATAAAATTGAGCTGTATAATTATCTTATGGTGTGACTTATTAAGACTTACTTATCCTGTACTTTTCTTTAAGTAACAATGCGAATAAAAAGGAAATAAAAAATGTAATATCCTGGTGTAAAATTGATCTGTATGTTATTTAATTTTGTGTCAAGCAAATTGCCATCTCTTTTCTAACAAAAAAGATTTAATATGCAATTTACTATATGTTGGAATTTCAAAAGGTGTACTTGCCTTTAAGTAATAGGGGGAATAAAACATAAAAAGGACATACATTTTTTTTTTTATAATTGAGCTATATATTTTGTTATGGTGTGACATATCGAGAGTTACTTGACCTGACACAGTTTGCATGAGTAAACTGCCATCTGTAATTTACCATATGTTGGATATTTCACAAAAAGTAGTACATTTCTTTGAGCAAAAAGTTAAGTGAAATGACAAATAAAAAATAATAGATAAATAACCTAGCTGATCAATGCAAAATTGAGCTACAAGAATTGTATTAATTATGTTATAGTGTGACATATCAACAGTTACTTAAGCTGATAAACTTTATTTACCATCATTGCATGGACACACCTTGAACTGATCCTTGTACGCATTTCATTGATCTATCTCACCTGTCACAGACCACTGGTTTGACGGCGTCGCGGCTCACTTGGCAAGGCTGATATACCAGGTGCCCTCAGGGCCGCAGTGACCTGCAAAAAGTTTTTCTTCTCATGAGTCTCGATTGTCCAGCCGGTTCACCTGTTAGTTGGATATATACCAGCACTTCCTTCTGAGCACACACACAGTCAGCATGTGTAATATTTAAGACAATACTCAAGTCGGCCACTGCAGCAGCAACAACAACAGCAGTAGCAGGGTATCAACAGCTTGTCCTGTGTTTCGGTCTTCCGGAGAAATAATTATAGCTTGACCAGTTTGTAATTACACAGCCGGTTTGTGGCTCCTGTGTGTGTAAATCCTAAGAGAGGATCCATTGAGTTACCGGTTTAATGGAGTAGTAGATGCTATCTTTATCTCACAAGAGAACAGTAGTAGTGTGTGTGTGATTGGTAATAGGTTTATAATAATACACTTGAGTGATGGTCGCCACCCTGCATTATGCTAAAAACCTGGAGTGGTGGTTCTCGGTTCTGGAAGATATATTACTACTGAGTTAAATCCTGTCTGTTGTGGTGTTGTGGTACATCAAGTATAATGATGTGTGAACTATGGGTGTGTACAGTTGTTTCGTTTTGCGTGCAGACGCCAAAGCTGCAGCAATGTGGTGGAATGTAATGGATTAGTGGCGTGGTACTCCGTGTGATGGGTTGACAAAGCAGTGATTAGCTTCGTCTACTAACACAAAAAAGGAAATAAAAAAGAAAAAAAGAAAAGAAGCAAAAGAGATTTTAAACAGCTGAATATATTGTGGTTGGTGGTGTATGTGCGGCTTATATCACTAATGACTGTATTATTTAACTTTCTGTTGTAACAGTGGTGGGTAATTTAGTGCATATCCCAGCGATGTGATGTGCTGTTTGGTTTATCATTATCACGTAACAGGATCACAGTTGGAAAACAAATGCTGTTATTTTGTGTGATGATGTGTGATGTGGCATTTTAATTCAAGGAAACCTTGATATTCAGGAGAAAGGATGACTTTTTTTTTATAATGGGCAGATGACATCAGCTCAGCTGCATTTTTAGGACTGGATTATCATTGTAATCTGTTCATAAATTAACATTTTATATGTAGCAGCATTTGATTGTGTCAGCCTATGTAATGTCATTAATGGCTTAAACGTTAATAATATATTGGAGGTACAGGATCATGTTGTGTGTTTTGTGAATTTTTATTGTGAAGTTCATATTCTAAATAGTGATCATACCCAGGAGGAACATAAGCATTCAACATCTACCAACTACAGACACATGCAAATCAGAAAACTGTATGTTTGAAATTTACAGATGGCCTGTCCAGAATGACTGTCCAGTGTATGTTGTGATGGTTTATACATTGTGAATGATTAATCATATACCGAAGCCATCTGCATCTACTGACTTGACTCGTCTGAACTTTAATAATGTGTCCATGTAGATTGTTAAGCGTATGTTATGGAAGTTATTGTATTACATTCTTTTATTGACATACTATGTGTGAAATATCGGATATCTGTTGTGGAGTTTACTTTCTGAATTGCTTCCATTACCTGGATCTAGGATGAGGTTAATGGCCAATAGTGAGCCAATACGTATACACCAGGAATCCATGTTGATGTAATTTGGTAACATATCAAAGACAAAACAGTCCAATACATATCGAGAAGTTTTACTTTCTGAATTGTTTGTGGTATATTGGAGGAGCGTCTTATATTACATATGTATATATCTACCAAGAACGTGTCTAGCCACAGTGTTAATGACGTCAAAGATAAGGCATATTGTGGAGTTTGCTTTCTGAATTTGTAATCATATGTTGGAGGATCCTCTTACACCAATCTACACCAGAAACAAACGTGACTACTTCACTTGGATGTTCCGTTGTTTTGGGAATTTATTTTTGAGATTTCAATAGAAAGCTGTCACCATGGAAACGTGCATGCGCAGCAACAGCATGCGTCTGAAGACGTCGCATTTTGAGGAGCCCATCAAGCAGAGATCAATCTACACGAGTTGCATGAACCTTGCTCAGGTAGTGGTACCTACACAGACACCTTGTTATGTTGCTAAACACTTTATAATCTGTGGTGCTGGGGTGGGTAGGGGTGTGTGGAAGGGTTTATTGTCCACTCCTTTATTAATCCCTTACCAGTCTGTCCATCCATCTGTCTGTCTGTCTGTGTGTTTGTTTTGTCTGTCTATCCCACATATAGTTTTCCGGATTGTATTTTTTTTTTTTTTTTTAAATGCCTTGAAATATTGAACTAAAATTTTGTGTATAGCTTTATCATGTATTGTTACAGATCCAGTTTAACTTTCATGACAATTTACTCATTTGTGACAGTTATAGCCCTTGAATTTGAAGTCAAGAAACAAAGCTTTAATTAGAAATACATCACAATGTGTTAAGAGGACATATATTACCTTTAACTGAATATAAAGATGACAATGAGTGATCATCGCGAGTAGTGCAAATTAGCATTGCTTGGTTGTTCTACATTGGATATAAATAACAGATATGTAGAAATTAATATATTTTAAGCAAGAAACTAAGTTTTAAATTAATATATTTTAAGCAAGAAACTAAGTTTTAGTACACCTTACAATGTGGCAAAATGACAAATTATCTTTAACTGAATACAAGGATGAAATTGACCGATCATCATGATCATTGCAACCTGAGAATTACATGTAGGTAGGTGACTTATTTCCTCCCACTCATTGAAGGACTAAACCGGATATATATACACCACACAGTCATGAATTCTATTACCACATAGTCATGGTTTGTATTTTTAGAAGTTTGTCAATGACTGATACAAACATGTGACCTTTTTTCTTTCTTCTATAATATGACTTCATAAACAGTTACACCTGTCTGCATGCAGTGGGAGTTTGATAGGTTCAATCCACTTGTGTTATACGCTTTACACTACTGGTTGTAGTCACTGATCTTTTAAAACATTTCTCATATCCATTTAAAGTTAAAGCACAATGTCCTGGGCACATCTAAATTATGATGAGTCCAGAGTCCATTTTGAGTTCAAGCATAATGTCCTGGTCACATCTAAGTACTGATGGGTCCATTTAAAGTTCAAGCATAATGGCATATCTAAGCTATGATGGGTTGTCCTGTGCATGATGGTGTTTATGTGTTTACACTGAGTTGAGCTTAGAGTAAGTACTAGAACATTAACCTATTATGATCTATTACCTACGAACCTTAAAGCCGGTGATTTATCTAAAGCATCACCGAAGCCTAGCTGCTCATTGTTCCCTTAATTTCTCTCAATCACACGGGATGGTATCTAGCTCAGTTGGTAGACTGCTCACCGGAATTGCTTGGGTCGAAGGATCAAATCCCCTTGGAGGACCCATTTTCCAATAAAACAATAAATAATTGCATTCCGTCTAGTGCCCCATGACTGGTATATCAAAGACTGGTATGTTCTGTCCGGGGTTTTCTCTGACTAAATATATATGGGCAGGATTTTGCTCAGCCGATTGAGTGCTGAGCACTGCTCGCTGGAGGTGGTTGTTTCGCAGGATCGAACCACCTCGGTGGATCTATTCAGCTGATTGTTTTTTTCTCTCATTCCAACCAGTGCACCTCAACTGAACAAAGACTGGTATGTGCTTTCCTGTCTGTGGGAAAATGCATATAAAAGATCCCTTGCTGCATTAGGAAACATGTAGCAGTTTCCTCTGATGACTGTGAGTCAGAATTACAAAATCTTTGACATCCAATAGCCGATGTTTAATTAATCATTGTGCTCCAGTGGTGTCGCTAAACAAAACAAACTTCTTCTGACTAAATGTATGTGACACAGTGACATATTGTTTGACATCCAATACTGATGATAATAAATCAATGTGCTCTAGTGCTGTTCTTAAAGAACACAAACTTTTGACTCATCTACTACTTTTTACCTGGCTTTTGTCCAGTTTTTTAAGAAGTAATTTTTGTTATCCTTTCCTATTCTTCTTTTTCCTTCTGTTTAATTTGTTGGCTATCTCCTTCACACTTCCTTCCTTTTCTCAGCTTCCTTCACCTTTTATCCTAAAGGCTGTGGTATGTGCTATCCTGCCTGTGGGATGGTGCATATAAAAGATCCCTTGCTACTAATGGAAACATGTAGTGGGTTTCCTATTTAAGACTCAATAGCTGATGATTAATAAATCAATGTGCTCTAGTTATCCTTTTTATCCTTTGTATATCCTCAGACTCTTTACCATCTGCATTAATTTATTAACGATTTTAACATTAAAGTTTGTTTTGTTTAATGACACTGCGAGAGCACATTGATTTAATTATACGACAAATATTTTGTAATGGGTCCTACATTTTACCATTAATAGCAAGGGATCTTTTATTTGCACTTTTTAGCTGACAGGACAGCACACACCATAAAAAGGTTAACGTTAAAGTTGTTGTTTAAGGACACCATGCATCGGCTATTGGATGTCAAACATTTGGTAATTTTGACATACACTCTTTGAGAGCGGGCAGCATTGCCCAGTGGTACAGTGCCCGCCTGATGCGCGGTCGGTCTAGGATCGATCCCCGTCAGCTGACCACTGGGTTTTTTCTCGACATAACCATATGTCCGACGCCGATATAACCGTAATTTAATGTGTTGAGTGCGTCGTTAAACAAACCAAAAAAATCAATAAAATAAAAAACACTCTAAGAGAGGAAACCCGCTAAATTTTTCTGTTAGTAGCAAAGGATTTTTATATTCACCAACACACAGACAGGATAGCACATATGTACCACAGCCTTTAATTTACCAGTTGTGGTGCATTGTCTGGAACGAGATTTAGTCCAAGGGGGCCTATACTGACACGGATCGATTCCAAACCATCCACACATCAAGTGAGCATTTTACCACTGGGCTACATCCAATCAGAAAATGGGTCCACTGAGAGGGTTTGATCCTGTGACCATCCACACACCAAGTGAGCATTTTACTACATGGGTCCACTAAGAGGGTTTGATCCTGTGACCATCCACACATCAAACAAGCGTTTTACCACATGGGTCCATAGAGAGGGTTTGATCCTGTAACCATCCACACATCAAGCCAGTGTTTTACCACATGGGTCCACAGAGATAAAAGCACCTCAGGCAGGAGTTCTACTAACTGAGCCAGATTCCTCCCCTTTCATGTTTTCACTTTATAACACTGATCAACATATTATTTATTAAATATTGTCTTTAAAACTATATACATTGTGCACGCGCGCGTGTGTGTGCGTGTGCGTGTGCGTGTATGCATGTGTGTGTGTGTGTGTGTGTGTGTGCGTGCATGCATGCATGTGTGTGTGTACATACATATACATACATAATATTATATACATGCACACATAAATGTATTGTAAAATGATGATGCAGAATATTTTGACATGTACAGTACAGTACTGTACAGTCTGCTGTAAACTTTATCAACCTACAGACAAATACAAGTCATAATTTATTGTGACAGTACAAGTTCATTCAGTTACATTCATACAATGTTATTTTGGTACTGAAGTACAGTACATTTAATATACTGATGGAAAGAAATAAGGGAATACATTGAACTATAGAACGTAGAACATAGTTAATTTACTACTAGTGTAGTGACATCAGTCTTTTACACAAAGTTGTGATGTTGGATTGGACGCCATTGTTATCCAACTGAATGCCAAAAATGTGATCAACTTCTGACACTATGGGTTGAGGGATTTGGTTGCAGTCAATATTTTTGGTTACTATTTATGTGATCCCTTATTTGTTTCCATCAGCTAGTATATGTTGGAAAGCAGTGGGTATGAAACAATAATTTACATATAGTTCTCTGAAAATTGTGAGACCGATAGTTTTCATTTGTGTGTTGCTCGCATAAGGTTAGTTTTGCGTAACCCGTTTTTCGTTCGCGCATTGAATTTTTGACATCATTTACGTGATCATGACAGGTTACCTAAACATGAAATGGGTTACCTGAATTTGTCTTTGTGTAACCCATAAATGGTTTACAAAATTTTTTTATTCCCAGAGGCCTGACATGTATAATTTGGTTTGGGATTATTATTTCTTACTGCATGCCATAAATGTATGTTAAATAGTATGTTTTATTCTGTTAGGAATGAAAATTGGTCATTTCTCAGTTGCCCATGGCAATCTTTCTTGGTCATGTTATAAGAACGACTTAGAATTTTTTTAATGCTTCGTAGAATAATAATTTATTATTATTATTATTATTAATTTATTTATTTAGAGCTGCATATAGTTTTTATGGGATGTAGACAAACACGATCAGGGTTAAGGTTACGGTTAGAGTTTGGGTTAAGATTAGGATTTGGGTTTGGGTTTGGGTTTGGGTTTGGGTTTGGGTTTGGGTTTGGGTTTGGGTTTGGGTTTGGGTTTGGGTTAGGGTTAGGGTTAGGGTTAGATGGTTTGGGTTAGGGTGAGAGGGTTAGGATGAGAGAGTATAGGGTTAAAATTATTATTATTATTATTAATTTATTTATAGCTGCATAGTTTTTATGGGATAGGGACAGACATTGTAATCTGACACTAACCATGGCTGTTTTCAAATTTAGAGTGTTTTTTTGTTGTTTGTTTAACAACGCACTCAACACATTTTAACTACGGTTATATCGGCGTCGGACATATGGTTATGTCGAGAAAAAACCCAGTGGTTAAATTTAGAGTGTAACTGAACTGAACTGAACTTTGTTTACACTCAAGCCACATAATTCATATGAGGTACATTGTATGAGCATAAATCAATTAACAAATGACAAGGTGACACATTTGTCATGTGCAAAAACAAAACAGATCATGTGACTTGTTTTCTTTTCATCCAAGTTTGTTTGAATAGAACATTCCTTTCTTCCTTGATAATCAAAGTTTGGATGGCAATTAATCACTCATTTTAGGTTTTTTCAAGGCGAGGTCTGTATATGTATATATCCTTTATGGACTGCGACCCTTTCCCTTTACCTAATTGAAAAATAGGAAACCCCGTTAATAAAATACATGTTTTGATTGTTCCTACAAGTTGCATACATTTTAGTTGCAAATATGTCTCCTAATTTTAATGGGAATATTTATTAGTGGATTAATTCTGGTGCCAAAAAAGTTGAAGTTTGTTTTATTTAACAACACCACTAGAGCACATTGATTTATTAATCATCGACTGTTGGATGTCAAACATTTGGTAATTTCTGACATATAGTCTTACAAAATAAACCTGCTACATTTTTTTCATTAGTAGCAAATTATCTTTTATATGCACCATCCCACAAACAGGATATCACATACCACAGCCTTTGATTTGTCAGTCATGGTGCACTGGCTGGTAAGAGAAATAATCTAATATGGGCCAAACAACAGGGATTGATCTTAGCATGACCATGTATCAGGCGAGTGCTTTACCACTAGACTATAACTCAAATAACCCCCAAAACACGTTTTATTTGTTTTTGAACTGATTGGGATTTTTCTCATTCCAACCACAACTGGTCAAAGGCCGTGGTATGTGTTTTCCTGTCTGTGGAAAAGTGCATATAAAAGATCCCTTGCTGCATTCGGGCAAATGTAGCAGGTTTTCTCTGATGACCATACTTGTCAAAATTACCAAATGTGTGACAGCCAATAGCCAATGATTAATGAATCAATGTGCTCTAGTGGTGGACAATCAGAAAAACAATATACTTGCATGCTGGCTCCTCAGTGAGTAATGGCCACCTAGCTTTATTAGAAGTAACAATTTGATTAATACTTGCCGATACAACATACCAGTTATTTCACTATTCCAGAGTCCTATTTTCCTTTTAACCAAAAATCCATTTTGATGAAAGATTTTCAATTTTTTTTTTTTTTTTTTTTTTTTAAAACTGGAATAGCCTTTATTGGGAAAAGAAATCATATGCAATGTCATCTCCTGATACTTATTTTGTCTGTCAATTATTAATGAGTTGGATCTAGCTAATATATATATTTTGATGTTGATCTGACATGGCATAGTTCCCTTTGATTCCCTTGATATATTAGATCCCCGAAGATATAAATACACTGCCTGTGTTGTTGTACCAAAAACTCCAAACAAGCACTTTGCATTACTGTGTGTCCAACAGACCTATTTGACCTGCTATTCTTTTGTTGGGGGTTAATTCAAGACCAAGCATGAGTTCATTTAGTGTCTTATTGTACATGTACATGTATGTATCAATGAATATTTGTCACTCATGGGTCAAAGAGATGGAATGAAAAGAAAGAAAAAATCTTATACACATGTTTAGGCTGACAGCTTTATTTTTGTTTGGTGAATTATGTCGTATAAACATGTAAATATTCTAGTGACTAAATTAAAAGTATTTGTTTTGAATGTATTGGAGAGTCTGACTTTTATATATACATTTAGTGCTATAGCACAGTAATTCTGTGCTTAGTGTAAGCATACATAAATAGCCTTGCTTGAATTATAAACATGATTCATAATATCAGTCTATTAAATCTTTTTATCTATTCATTCTTTTGTCTATCCAACCACTGGACCATCCAACCATCAGTCCATTTATCCATCTGTCCATCTATCCTTCCATCATCCATCTATCCAACCGTTCACTCACATATCCATCCATCCTTCCATTCACTCACACCATCCGTCCATCCATCCATCCATCCATATATCCATCCATCCATCCATCCATCCATCCATCCATCCATTCATCCATCCATCCATCCATCCATCCATCCATCCATCCATCCATCCATCCCATCCATCCATATATACATCCATCCATCCATCTGTGCATTTATCTATACCCATCAGTCCATCCAAATATCTGTCCATACATCTGACTATCCAATCATCCACCCATCCACCCATCGAGCCAGCTATCCATCCACCCACTATTATACTATACATTCACTCTTCCATCTGTAATCCATCCCATCAGTCCATGATTTGGATGTACCTGTTTTTAAGTATGACCTCATGCAAAGTAGTTGTTTTAAAATAGCTTTACAGAAAAACATTACCCAACACACTGTTTTATTTCGGATAGCGAACTCAATCCCTCCATTTGAACAGCAATACTCTTTGTTTTTAACACATTTTTCGGTCCGTTGTCTTCAACATGAGGATTGTGTCCTTGGCTGGTGGTTTGAATTTCTGACATATCATTTCGTTGCTCAGCCACAATAAGGAATTGCTGCTTGCATCACGATAATGACATGAAATAACATCATTTGAAACCACCTCTTATTGTTTGACATGTACCCATGTCAGGTAATTTTTTACCTGCACATGTACGTAGATTGTCTCTGACCTATTTGTGAGATCCTCAGTGTCATAAGGAGAGTTTTTAATGCACCCTGTATAAGCAGGGTGTTCAGTGAACTTCAGAGATTTGTTTGTTCAAAGTATACACACCAGTGTTAAGCTAGGTCAATGCCTTACTGAAATTATTTCGTTAATATTTAATGGACTCAGTGTTTTTACTGTGAAACATATCCAGTGGAGACTTATGAAAACCCGAGGTAATATTATTATATATGTGCCGGTTTGAGGCTAATTGTTTTGACAAGCCTTTGTAAACTTGTGTCAATTAATAATAGTAATTTTCTGCTGTGACTCTCCGAGTTCATGTATCGTTTTGTGAGAACAGTTTGGATACGTGTCATTTCAGCATCAGTTTTCTCTTTCTGCTGTAACTACACCATATTGTCCGGACATTCGGGTATTTATACCCCGTGTACGAGTCAAGACTTAACGTCCATATGGAGTTTATCGGGTGTAAGAGGCAGATTTTTGCCGTCCTCCTGTTACCTTGTGTTTGTACCTGACAATTATCAGGGTAGCCAGCAATAAATTATTTGCCATGAGGGTGGCTTCATGGACACGCAGCTCGGGATCTGTTGTTGACGTACAGGTGAAACGTGGACTCGCGTCTTCGTGATGATGAAAAGAAGAAAGGGTGTTTGCTTCGTTTCAGTGAGTGTTTGGCGTTTTAAATCGCTCTATTTGTGTGTGTGTGTGTGTGTGCGTGTGTGTGTGTGTACCAGGCAAATAGTAGACTTTCTTCTCACATTTCAAAAGTTCACTATATGTACCGTATATATAATTGTTATAGTTATATATGTAGCTTTGCATATGGCAGAGATTTATTAGTGACTGGTATAATACAGTTGTGAATTCTGTTAAAAATGACATTTTAATTTAAAAAACTTGATAAAACCTTTATTTACCTTTAAGGGGATGTTTAAGATAGTTACTGGTGATAAAATTTATACTAAGAAGAATCGAAATAAGATGTAAGGCATTAAGGTGAAGGTCACACAAAAAAGGGACTACTTTTGTGTAACATGTATATTGAGTAGACATCATGATATGATTAGGAGATAACTATATGGAGATTTTATATTTGCCGGTAATATATTGGTCTATTTGATAATGCAAATGTCGTTTTTTACCTGAGGTTAAAAATGAAAAATTGGCAGGCATCAAATAGACAATAACATAACTCCATATGATTATGTCCATTGTAAACTGAAGCATGTTTCTATGGAATTTAACTGTATATTGTTATTTCTTGAAAGCAATACCTGGCTACTATCTAACTGTAGACCCTTGAACCATCAACTTGTTCCAATTGCTAATGGCATCATTAGCTTAATTTCTGGGTGTTATGTTCATTTGATCCTGATAAAAGAATGTAATTAACCAATCACAATACAGAACCCATTTTCCATCAGTTTCCAATAATGGATTAGACTATAGTATCTCATTAGATTATGTTATTCAAGTGTTTAGATTTCAGTGTTTGAAATAAGCACTTGCCCATTTGTCCTGATAAGTGAAAATCATATCTGACAAGCAAAATGTACCTCAATGATTGTCCAGTGGACAAGTAACATGTTCAGTACAGTTTCATTTTGAGCAAAAATATAGTCCTTGTACTAGAATAAACCAAAACATTTGACAAGTAAAAATATTATGGGACAAGTAGATCTTGCAATGTACTTGTCCATCAGACAAATGAAAAATTCTGCTTATTTCTATTGCTGGATTTTATTTTATCTAAATATTTCTAATTCTAAATTGTTTGTTATTGCACACTGTTCACCCAAGCTTACATCAGAGCTAGATCAGTCAATAAGCTGATGTATGAGCTAGATCAGTCAATAAGCTGATGTATGTGTAGTATGGACAGTCCAGATTTAGCAGTGCTCAATGTTTACTTAAGGTAATTGTGTACTGGATTACAGTATTGAGAGCTTGTCACCAGCCTCGGTGGTGTCGTGGTTAAACCATCCGACATAAGGCTGGTAGGTACTGAGTTCGTGGCTCCGTACTGGCTCCCACCCAGAGCAAGTTTTAACGACTCAGTGGGTAGGTGTAAGACCACTACACCTTCTTTTCTCTCACTAACCACTAACAACTAACCCACTGTCCTGGACAGACAGTTCAGATAGCTGAGATATATGCCCAGGACAGTGCTTGAACCTTAATTGGATATGAGCACAATAATAAAGTTGAACTGAACTGAGAGCTTGTCTACCTCCAGCAATCATATCTGTTGTAATGTCTTACTTTGGTAACATTTTATGGAAAAGGCATGTAGTTTATGACACATGCGCTAAGTGATATAGATGTTGCTGGGCACGTATGCCATTAACATAAGTGCTATTTTCCTTGTGGCAGTTCATATACATGTATATAAAAAAGTGGTTTATTTATTAATATAATACTATACAAGAAATGATTAAACGATGAAAGAAAATATGTGAAACAATCAAATTGTGAGGATTTTTTTTAATTCCTAAAAATTTAGAAGTTTATATTTTTGAATGAGCAATTGTTAACTGTGATATGTGTTGTCCTGTTTGTGCTGAAGTGCAATTAACAAATATTTTGCAACAATATAGCAGGTTTTTTTTCTCTATTAGGATAATCAAAGGTTTAACATCCAATAGCCAATGATTAATTAATTAATATATTCAAGTGTT